>VXBH01006072.1:1044596-1081043 GCA_013400035.1 Rynchops niger
AAAAATGTTCCTCCACACAAGCTCAAAGCACTGGCACACTGGCAACAGCTAAATCTACAAAATCTACGATTTCTTTTTACTTTTCTACTTATTTGGGGAGGGGATGATCTTAATTATGTTCAGAAAGATAACAGTCCAGAACAGAGCAAGCACAAGCACTTTGGTTGAACCAGACTAACAGCATATAGGCAGATCCACCTCAGGGATCAGATAGCTGTTCTGTTCCTGCAGTCTCTCTAAATTCTTTTTTTTTTCTCCTTTTTTCTCTCTCTTTTTTTTTTTTTATTAAATCCTTTGTCTTTAGATTTGAAATTCAAAATAGTTACTAAAGTCAAAACTATTCATCCACTCACAAATGACCCCTGTAACACTTATTTCATTCCCTGCTAACTAACCTCACTCATAAATCTCATTAGGGCTCCGATAAGTGGAAGGTCTGCACAAAAGACAGGTGAAAATGAGAATAAGGTAGATAAAAGTGCTGAAAGCCAGGGAAGAAACTGTCATTAAAAAAAAATATGCAAAAGCATTTTAATATCTAAACATAGGGTAAAAGTTAAACTATTTCAAACACAACAAAACCTGAAATATTTCAGCTTATTTTCTTTGCTTTTAATGTGATGGAGTGATAGTTAATGAAGGGTGCATTGGCCCAACGGTCACAAGTCCAACAGAAAATATAGCAGATGGCCTCCTCCAAAATGAGAAGCCGCTTGACCTAAGTGGAGACATCCATGAGGTACAGGTTGCACAGCAAGTCCGACTCCAGAAGGAAGTTCATTGCAATGCACCCAGCCCAGAGCAGTTCCTGACGGACTGCAGCCCGCGGGATGGACCCAGCTGGAGCAAGGGAAAAGCGTGTGGAGGAGGAGGGAGCAGAGAGAGGAGCTGTGATGGACTGACCACAGCCTGTGGCCGCTGTGGGACCAGGGCTTAGAGGAGTTGCGAACAACGGAGTGAAGCTAAGCCTGAGGAAAAGGTGTTTAAATTTGTCTTTGTTTCTCATGATCCAAGACTGTTTTCTTTGGCTATGAATTAAAATAATTTTTCACTAATTTTTTGCCTGTTTTGAACCTGTTTTGCCTGTGATGGTAATTGGTAAGCCATCTCCCTGCCCTTATCTCAACCCACAAGTTTTTCCATCTTATTTTCTCCACTTGTCCTGTTGAGGAGGGGGAATGAGAGAGCAGCTGGACAAGGTCAACCCACCACAGAGGCTGCACTGTGGACACCTGCTCCAACATGGTCTCCTCACACCTCCTCCTCATCCTTCTCTGCCCTGGGTGCTCACAGGGCTGTTTCTCACCCTTTTCTCCTCACTGACACGTAGCATTTTGCCCTTTCCTACACACACTTCCGCAGAAGTGCTGCCAGCAGCGCTGAGGGGCCCACTTGGGCCCTGTGAACCCCCCGTCCATGTCTGGCAAGGGACAGCCCCAGCTTCTCCTCACAGAGGCCATCCCTGCAGCCCACACCTTGCCTCTAAAACCCAATACATAAATATACCATCAGGAATAAGAGCAACATCCCTGTTTCCCCCCAGAGCCGCAGAACCATCTTTCTGCAAACCCAGAATTTACCTCAGAGGACTGTGGCATTACAACAGGCTGTAAACTGTCAAACTCCTGCTACAGCCACTGCTGCAGCAAGGACAGACTCCCTTACCCTCATGTGACTTTCTGTCACACAAGGCGGAAGTGAGAGCCGAGGTGACCTCCTCCATGTAAAGAGAAACCTTTAAAACAAGGAACAAACAGTGGTCCCAGATGGCTGGGGCCGTCCTCCCGCTGCCATGCCTGCCACAGATTTCCCTTGTGTGGAGACAGAGCCACCCACTGATCACCTGTACCCGCCTGAACAGTCTCTGGAAACAACAACTCACACCTGGAGTTTTGAACAATGAATCTGCCAGAAAGGGCTTTATTTTTCCCCCCATAAAACATTACTGAGAGGTATGGCTCCCAATTCAGTGAGGAATAGGCCTAATTTTACATTTGTGAGCAATGCCACAGAAGGCAATCACCTGCAGCGTGTTCATGGCCGCTCCTGATTTACAACTGAGAATGAAACAGAAATCCTCAGGTTTTGGCGCTTTTTTTTTTTTTCAGGTTTTCCAGTTCTACTGCTGAAATTCAAGGAAAGTGTTCCTTTCCTGGGCACTGCAACCATGATGTGATTTGCTGAGAGCATTTATAAAAGACAAACTCTCAAAGAAAAGAAAAAAAAAAAAATCAGAGGCCAAAAAGGGAACAGGCACTCAGACATGTTAGTATGTTCTTAGCCCTATTTGTGGGAGTCTGATGTATTTTCTCTTTCCACTGAGCATTGGCAAAGAGATGAGACCTCCCATTCACACATACAGAGCTACAGAATTAGCGAGTATTACCAACAAAATAAACAAACAAACATCAGTTCCCACTATTTTACAGCTTTTCACTGGGACTTGTGACACTGCCATTACGGCCACTCCACTCACTGGGAGAAAGCTAAAATACTGCAATACTTTTTGTAGCCTGGAGGGAGCAGATGTAAATGAACGGCATCTTCATGGCTTGCACCATTTTGTAGCCGAGCGAAGTGTCCGGAGAGGCATAGTGCATTATACACCACTTGTAAGCTCTTGTGCAGGCACTTGAGTTTTCCTTCTCTTTATGACCACTAGAGCTTGCATCACATTAACCTGTTTGGACTCTTTCCCTCCTCACCAACTCAGCTCCTTTCAAGCATGTTGTTGCAAACAAACACAACTATACCAAAGATGATCCTTTGAGCCTCATCTTCTCAAGGTTTTCCCACTCCACGTGACACACAACTTACACGAAGCAAAACCACACGTGTGTGAAGGTAAAGTCGAGCACCGGTTCCCACTCCTGTGGGGAGGCACGTGCCCACTTAAGATATTTCAGTAGCACACTCGGTTAACAGAAGAGGCAAGATTAAAAGGGGGCACCACAGGCGTAGATAACGGCTACATCCTTACTCTCAGCATCGTGAAGAGGAAGAAAGCACGCTCCTCTGCAAAGGCAGCCTTGCTCCTTGCCCAGGTAAAAGATCCTGCCCTTATTTTAACTCCAACAGGTGTGGAGGGAACAGGGTAGTAAGCAGACTTAATCATAGCCCAAAGGATGACAAACAGGCATCACACAGAAAATTATTACAAGCATGCCATCCTGTTTTGACAGCAGCAGTGTTGCCATCTTGTCTTTTTCTTCTTTGCTGTGAAAGCAATGGTTTTCACCCAGCTCCAGACAGCTGGTCCTGTGGGGTTCTCAACCTTCACAGCTTAAAAAGCAACATCGGGATAAAGTTCATGCACAGAGCTAAAAAAACCACAACACAGCTGTCCACTGAAGGGTTAAATCACAGCAGGCGAGGAAAAAAAAAATCCAAAACACAGATTCAGATTTCCCACAGCTGCTTTCAAGTTCTAGTCTCCTCCCCTATTTAAGAGTCTATTACACTATTTTTTAGTCAGAACAAAAGATCAAACACAACCCTGTCTTAAAGAATTACTTTGATTTAAAGGCTTCCGTAAACCAGTGCATAATTATACCAGAGGGAGGTGTAATTTTTAATTTTATCTTTTTAAAAATCAATACAATTACACTAGTTATAACCCCCTAAGGTAAACAGGGGGGGAAGTGGTAGGAAGGTGCCTTATACTGCTAATAGTCTATTCCTCTTCTCACGAGAGCCGCACTGCTGTAAGGCAGCATTACCACACTACAGCTACCCTGGTATTAGGGCCTTGCACAGCTATATTTATAACAACTGTACCATTAACTCAGACGGAGCTGAAGCCAGGCAACCCTCTAGTTTGCTTTTTACTCCTCATCAAGGCAGCAAACCCACTGCCAGCCCGACATTAGGAAAACCTCTGGTGTGACCGCAGCTCCAGGCTGGGGTCCAGGGCAGCAGGGTGGTGCCAGCCGAAGCCCTTTGCCCGGCCACAGCGGTGCTGGCTCGGCTCCACTCGTCTTATGGGCTTGTATTTCACCAGGGCCAAGGCATAAGGGATGAAAGGCCAGAGAAAACCCGTGCTGATAAACAGCTGGTTTGGCAGCACTGGGAATGCTCTAAGAGCAGACAGCACAGGCCTGTTGGCAAGGGGCTGCTTTTACACACCTGGCTTCTCACATCATGATGGATGCCCAAAATGGAAAACACAGACGGGCCTCGCAGCCTCCGTCCAGCGGCCCTTCCCTGCTCAGCAGGGCATTTCGACGTGTGGTTAACTTTAAGCTTGTACTTAAATACCACCAATTTAGATAGGACTTAATTACATGCTTGAATGTTTTTCTCAGCTGGGAGAAGTGTAAATACATGGTTTGATGAACCGGCACACAAGACAAATAAGACCTATTTTGGTGAGCCAATATTGGGACTCCACCACATCAAGAAACACACCTCAGGGAAAGATTTCTACCATCACATGTAAAGGATTTTTTCTTCAGCTGATATCTGCCTATTTCAAGTTTAACATGCAAATTTGTCCACTTCGTATTGCATTTGAGTAGAAAATTGCAAAAAAACTGAAAAACTCGTTTCCAGGTGTGCCACAAGAGATGAGGGAAGATATACATAAGACTGACTGTACAGCCAGGAAAGCTCTGCACATTGCACTGAGCAGTGCCTGCAACTCTGTGATCATCACTGGCCTTCAGCTGCAACCCCAGAACACGAGAACCAAGCAAAGATTTTAGCATCTGATCTGGCTGAGTACTCCATAGGATTCTGTTGTCCATTAAAATCAGGTGCTCCCTTCATTTGATTCTAAACAGTACTGCCAAAGCAAGAAGTCTGAGAACAAAAATACAGAACAAGCTATTACAGATGAAATTAGATCACTAGGACTAGGAAAGGAAATCAAAATATTATTTCGGTTTGTCATTTTATTCATGGGAGACCCAAATGAAAAGATAAAAAAAAATCCCAATACCATATGACGGAAATACACATTATTGCATTGCTCATATGATAATAATAAAAGTAATAAAGACCATAAAGCTGAGAAATCTGCAAAATAGCTTTAAATATAACTGAGATTACCCATTTTATTGGCCAACATCATCTTCATTTAGAACTAATAAATATCCCACACAAGAAACTGCAAATACAGCAGTTCTACAGAACTCAAATTTATCTTTTTTTTTTTTTAAGGAAAATAAAAAGGTATAAAATGAAGCTGTTTTTAAAAATTAACCAGTAAATAAACCCCCACATCTGTTGCAATTGTACCAGTTTGCAAGGAGATTTAGTTTTGTTGGGAGGGACATAAGAAATTTGGGCATGCATACCACTAAAATAATGAAATCCAGCTTCACCCACCAGACTTAAAAAAAAAAGGGAGGGAAAAAAAAAAGATGATAACAATGAAAGCTGGTGCCCCTCAGTGGAACCACAGATTTAATAGAAACCATGTTTCTATGTTGCCTACAGACAGGAGCAGATGAAAGACACTTGTGCGATTAGTTAACAAGTGGTCATTTAATCTCCCCTGACAAACCCTCCTTTTCAATTTCAGGTTCTCCTGTTACCACTCGATGTTTGAATGCCTTGTTCAAAGGCGGACCCAGCTCTGCACAGATCACACAAGTCTGCATTCCTAGGAAGAATGCAGATCCCTTTTGCCAGTAAAACTAACAAGTATTTTACTGACTCTAAATGGTATTTTCTTCTATTCTTCAGGAAATTCATACAAGGATCATCTTAGCTTCATGCTTTGCAAAAACGTCCTTATTACTCTATACACAAAGCTTCCAGTACATGGGAGGTACACAATCCACCTCACTCTAATCTATTACCTGAGTGGCTCCAGGATACAGATGCTGGAAAGTGTTGTTATAAGATAAAAAAATCACCACAAATCCACAGCTTCATGTGACTTGCTCCATGCCCTTACTACACAGTCAACGTCAGCCAGCTCATCTTTTTTTCAAAGACCAAGAAGTTATTTTGATTTATCATCTATTTACCTGAAAGTAAGACCTTAAACATGGGCAGCTTCTCAAGAGAGCATGGCACGCAGGATGTAAGTACATGCTTAAAATACATACAGGCTAAGAGAGGCAAAACCGGGTTCATCAAGTTATATATATATGCTATGCAATATTCTCTTCGGTGCTTAAGGCTAGCGTTAACCCTGAGTTTGCAATACAGGTTTTGACTTGCAAAGCATCCTTTATGATTACAGCCTCATCAGAATTAAAACTGGCAGTGTGTGATCTCTAACTTGAGCCTCCAAATAGGTCTGGCTCATAGCTCTCACTGTATTTTTAACTTCCGAGAGAAGTCCTCACATTGTAGCAATGTATTATTTGCAATACTCGCATTTAAACTACATTCTCTTAAAAGGGAACTTCTGGTTGCATTAAGCCTTGCAAGTACAATTCATTAGATAAAGCAGGGGAAAAAAAATTAAAAAAAAAAAAAAATCACCTCTTGCTTCTGCCCCCCCCATCTAATCACTTAATGAAAAATTACTCAGACGCCTTTAAGGCCAAGAAACACACTCTCAATCATTTGGTTGCCAGCCATTGACTTTTAAATGGATTGCTGGAAGCAGTGTAAATTTCTTAAATTCCACAACAGTAGCAAGTTACTGAGCCTCCCTTTCATCTCAACTGCTCAATTTATGCTCCAGCACACATTACTGCAGATATGACCTCTTCCATCACCAACCAGTGACGTTGCCAGTATTAACGCAAACAGCCTTGCTCTATAGCTACGTGTGAACAAATTGATTCAACTCATCTTGAATTGACATTAGAGGGTCCCAATTAGCCTCTAGAAAGGTTTAGAGGAAGTATTTTTAGCTGCCCTAGACTGAAATAATCAACATTTCCCCCGCCTAGCATTTGTTTCAAGTTTGATAGCTCCAATACTGCTTATTCACCGTTCAGCACTGTTCTGACAATCAGAACTAGTCATATTCCAGAATAATATCTTCTCTGATTAGTCAGTCAAGTTATAGATACAGGTTTTGCGCACAAGTTAATAGGACACTGGAGCAGACATTTGAGGAGATCAAGCCTCCCTTAGCACAGCTCTTAACATGTCTGCACTGCATAGGCTGCTCATGTGTTTTGCTTAACAAGAGCTCTTAAGAACAAGAATTACTTAATAATTCAGGACATTTTTATTTTTCTTTAATTTGAGCATTGCTCAAAAATCACAAATTAAAGTCACATTGTTGCTCCTTTGCCACAAGAATTCTATTTGGTATTCATAATTCTGACCAAATTAGTGTCACTCATGCAAAGCAATAAAGACTTACGAAGACACAACTTGTCTTTCATAACGAAAAATGCCCACATTTCCTAAAAGTTGGTCTCCAAGCCATTATGGAGCACTACTGGTCACAGGTTCAGAGGCAGTAGGGTCCCACACCCTGCAGCACATAAAATCTCACACTGCATGTTGCTCTCTTTTCTTTTCAATGTAAATTAATGCTTCTTTGCCATCCCATTAATAGATTTGCAAACTCAGTTTTCACCCCTGACTGTACCTGATGTGAACAAGCAGAACAAGCCAAAGATACAGTCTTTGCATATTTACATTTAAATACAGTATATCCCACAAGACCAAGGAGAATGACCAAAGGCCACAACTTTCAAAGCTGGTGGCATCTTTCACCTTGACATCCCAAATCCCTGAGGGTTTCCCACCATCCCTTAGGGACTAAGAGGCACATCTTCCAGCCTAAGCAAAACCATCACTGTAATAAGACAAGAGGCAAAGAAGAATATTTATTTGTATGAACGTAATATATTTAGCTACTGTACAGGACTAAGAAACATCCATGACATCTGTATTCTGTTAAGAGGATTTTCACAAATAAATTAATAAATAAGGTCAGTGTGCAGAAACCGCCGCTCACCACGAGAGGGCACTTTTAAAAAACCTAAAGCAGAAAATGCCTACTTAAGGGCAGATGCTATTCCAGGGAGGAAAGAGGGTTTGGGGATGGAGGAGATAAGGGTTCAGGGAAGAGCCAGCATAAAGATGAAAAAAACCCTGAAATGTCAATAAGCGCACTCAAGCTTGAGACAGGACAAACATTAATGTGACAGACTGATCATTTCTTTACTGGCACCAGTGCTGTGTGGACACTAAAGGCACTTCACATGTCTGCTGTCATCTAGAAATGTCAGCTGCAATTTCAAAATGCTCACAAAGTCAAGTCTTCTTAGTAAGCAAACGATTTATGCAGTTAAACTGCACTGAAAAGTACCAATATTAAAATATCCTAGGAAAAGAACCATTCACCTTTCCTTTAAACTCCAGAATAACATACATCGCCCTGCCAGCTTTACTTCTGGGATGCATTTGTCAAGAACACGCTGGAAACCTGCTGCAGACAGGGCCAAAGCGCATTTCTGATCCGAATGCTGCATATTAACCAAGAAAGCAGATCTACAGAAAGGTCGTTATTTCATATTAAATGTCTATAAAAGTATCTTGCATAGATTCAGACCTCTTTCACTACAATTCTTTTAAACGTAGAAGACAGTCCATAACCTGCTTTAATAAATACCGGATTATAATACACAGTCATTGAAAGCTATAAGGATATTTTTTTCCCTTTATTCACAATAATATATATCATGAATATAAATATTAGCATTTCCTCAAAACTGTATGAAAAACACTGCAAATAAAAGGTATTCCTTTACAGCCCAATATAAAGTTACATGTTATTTTAACAGTTTTCTGGGGAATACATCAAGTATATTAAATCTAAAGGGAAAAAGAATATTTTATTTCAACCATTTTAAAAGCACACATGATTCAAACACAGGTCTAGTTGTTATCCCTTTTTGATTAGAGGGAAA
Source organism: Rynchops niger (assembly GCA_013400035.1). Taxonomy (NCBI): domain Eukaryota; kingdom Metazoa; phylum Chordata; class Aves; order Charadriiformes; family Laridae; genus Rynchops; species Rynchops niger. The sequence continues at coordinate 1,053,431 of VXBH01006072.1, forward strand.
ACAGTGATTTATTTTTTTCTTTCCCCTGGCAAACACATTTGTTCAAAAAGGGAGCAGCCAATACTGTCTCCAATAACCTTCCTCCTTACTCTATGTCATCCCATTCAGGGTTTTCCACATCAATTTGCCCGCTAATAAACCTTTTGAAAACATTTCAAAGGAAACTTGCTTTCCTCGGTCACTCTCAGATTTCTACAAGCCTGACATCAGGACTGTGTATAAAGAAACAATTAACAATGACTCTTTTCTACTCCTTGCCACCACAAAGCCTGTTGATAATAAAAACCCTGTTGATAATAAAAACTCAGCATTTGTGTCAGACTTTCTTTATATTGAAATATTGCTATGTACAACACTAAAGAAACCAGCCACTATAATTCAGCTCATGAGGAAACCTGATGAATTCAGCAGGACTTCCCACACCAGAGCAGTCATTCAAACACATATTGGCAGAACGATGAGTGTAAGCCAAACTATATAACAGTCCTATTAACGCTAAAATTATCTAGCAGCAAATGGGGATGAGAAGCAACATCTAACTAGCAAAGATAGGGGGCTGACGCTCAGTTCTGCCTTAAATTGAGGCTGCCAGAGGATACTGTTTTTCACACCAGACCCAGAGGCACAACAAAAAACTGTCACAAGTGGGCCCAGGGAACTCAATTGCTGTGTGCCACAACCTGCGCTTCTCTGTGGGTCACTCCTACACCAACAGACACCTACAGAAAGCACTTTGCAGCTACGGAAAGCTCTTCAGGAAATGGTATGCATCAAAATTAGCAGATCCTATGACCACAAAAAGAAGGATGAGTGTTTTCTTTAGTCTTATGAGGTCAGAAAGTACGTGAATAGAAACATTAAAGAGTTTTGTCTCCTAAATGTCAAAACAATTTCAAAACAAAACAATTGAGCATCATGATTACAGAGCTTATTCACCATCTCCAGAAAATGGTATTATGGTTTAGAGGTTACTGCCTGCTGTGTCTTTCTTCTGGAGCTCACCATCTTCCTAGCAGACAACAGCACACAGGTGACATCCGAGGTGACACTTCAGAGACCGGCTCATTAGAAAGAAAACAATGGTTGAATACAGAACTGTCCATAGCAGACCCAGTGCACCTTTGCCCTATCTGCTCCAGGAACCTCTTGGCCAGCCAAACATCCACTGGGACAACCACAACTCCTCCCAGTATGGTCTACAACATAAAGCTATACAGGTCTACACAGAGCCCAGGACCTGGCTAAGATACAGCAAGCCTAGACATGAGTCTAACGTACACACTCCAAACAGGTTTCCAAACATACCCCAGCCAACAATGTTCTCCCTAATTGCTTGCCAGCTTTTCCCTGTTCCTTTCAGGCTTAACTGACTGCAAACTAGTTCACCATTAAGCCTACAGACTTAGGTCTGCAGCAGACCTGGCAGAAGCACCGCTTCACTGCGTCTATAAAAATCAGAGCTTTCAAACCAGACTCGTTTTGGCCCTAGATTGGCAGTGGCTGATGTCAGGAAAAGAGCTGACAAGCAATACAAGGGAGCCCTAGGCCTGTCAGCTAGCTCCAGCCTGACACATTTGGCATCATTTGCAGCAGGAGCAGCCGTGCAGCAAGCTCAGCTCCGCTAGACTTCCATCAGGCCCACCACACTCAGCAGAAATGCCAGTCATCTCCTTTGGTGGCCATCCTCTAAGCCAGCTTTTGCTCAAAGGTTGAGCTCACACGGCCACGCATATTTAAGCTGCCCAAGGCAGGATTGTCACCTACTCACATGTCTGTAAAACGACTTTGGTGTTTTGAGCCCAGTTAAAAGTCCCTACAGTACAGCAACACTGAATTCTAGTTGTACAGCCCCATATAATTGCTCATCCTTCTTTTCTGCAAGCGATGCAAGGATTTCTTTGCAAACAATTGCTACTTTATCTAAATAATGAATAAAAAACCCAACAGTGCAAATAATATTCACCATTTGGGACCATTGCAACAGCATCTCACTTCAACAGACCTCAGGCCACATGCGCAGTAACAGCAGCGCTGCTCTCGTGTACTGGCTGCTGTACTCATCTACCCTGACAAGGGGTGCTTCCACAGCCAGGCAAATTCAGTGGAATTTATCCATAGAATTATTGCACTAGATATTGTTTAAAAGATATGATGTTATGTGAATCTCTATAGAAACCTCTGGGATGGAAGGCGATCAATAAATATAGGTGTGAAAAAAAATAATTACAGAGCATCAAGCCCACATCCCTGTTTGTGCCGCTTTTGTTTGAACTTTTGAGCTAATTACTACTTTCTCAGTAAAGTCTTACTGAGACTGGGCAGGCAACAGGCATCCTTGATGCTAAAACAAATAACTGCTTGAGTGGAAACATTTACCTGAAAACCGCGACAGATACAGCAAGAGACAGTCCCTGGAGTCACAATGGTCCTGTGGCTCCAGAGGGAGCCACTGTCTCGCTTTTGCAGTGCCAGCAAGAGGCCAGCACACAGAAAACAGCAACAGCTTAACCACCAAAAATGCTTTCCAATGAAAAAGCAGAGAACGTACAAGGGGAGTCTCTTCTGCATTAAGTGTCGAATAGTATAATGACGGCTACTTTCCCAACAATAAGTGACAGCAATCATGTGTTCTCCTATTGTGATCAAAACAAAATAGCTTGCTTGATAACAAACACAAATAGTTGAGTGTTGTCAGAGAAGAGCAAGTGTGGGTGCATGCCCGCATGTGTGTGTAGCACGAGTAGAAGAGCAGTTTACATTCAAAACACATGCTATGGGTTTGAAAGCCCCCTTGTTGAAAGAGCCTGCAGAAGAATAAACCAAACATCCTACAAAAAGATAACTGAGAAGAAAAGCAGTACATTAGAAAGAGTTGCAAATAAAGACGTACAAGCTGCTTCTACTTGATTCCTCCCAAACACCTGTAGAGTTTTTTCCATGTTAAACAACAGAACCAGGCCTCCTTTTGTAATTGTTTGAACTGTGCTGAACTTGGACCATGCTCAGCTGGACAGCTTCTGATCATTCCGGTCATACAAAGCAGATGAGAAATGAGCAGATTGGGAGGGTCAGAAAGGTGAGTCTGCACACCTTGACACAGACAGAGCGTACAGCCAAGAGCAAAGACACAAGTCCATTATTTCCCAGGGGAACGAGTCCTGGAGGTGCAAGTGTGTCCTTACTGCAGTGAGGAATAGGATCAATTCTTCAGAGATATATCCAAGGTAGCTGTAAAACAGGTTCCTCAAGGGTCCACCAAGCTCCCTGGGGGGTGCTAATGCCTGCTGCACTAAGCTCTATAGCCAGGTGTTAATCAGCACCCAACCTAGCTAAAGTTTAAAGACCACCAATTTCATCTCTGTAAGTGACAGTAACAACTTGGGTGAATTGGAGACACATTCAGAGTCACATCCCATCCCACATTTTCCCTAGATTCACTGCCCTTTCTTTGCAGAGGGGAATGACCCATCTCAAAGCTATATCAACTCTAATCCAGAGCAGAGCATTTGCCTTGATCTCTTCTCAGAAGTCAAAGTGTGGAGGGGTGGGTGAGTTATAGGCAGACAGAGTCCAAATACATTTTCTCTTTTACAGTGGTCCAAGTACGACTGCCAACTAAAATCAAAGTTTTGTGGTTTTCTGTCTGCATAGCAGCAGTCAGCCTTTCTGAGTGGAAACTAAATCCCAGAGACGCACAAGAGCCAGGCTGGCAAATGCTCTGGCTTCCAGCAAAGCAAGAGAGCATGTTTTGCAGATAATAAAGCAACGTGACGCAAGTTAGAGAGGCTGGTTTAACTCTACCTGCTGCTTACCATTAAAAAAAACATAAGATGTGCATCCCTGCTACAGCTCATTCATTGGAAGCCTAATGGATGCAAGTTTACATATCACTAACCAGGACTTAGCAGACAAGCACACTGATTTCCTCTGAGAAGACTGGCAAAGGAGTGCTGCTGTTTTGCGCTACATAATACACCAAGGCTGCGCAGAGCAGCAGGAGAGAAGCACCCAGGTGCTCACTTACAGCAAACATGGTGCGTGCCAAAACTCATCCTCCTCCACTTCTGTTTACATCAGCCCCTAAAACACCCCCTGGTAGCAGGATATCCATCAGGAGCTGGTTATCACCTGTGGCCATTCAGGCGAAACTGGACAAGCAAAGCAGGAATGTAATAAACCACACAGACATCGTAAGGCAGGGGATGGCTGCTGCCCACTCTGCTCTGCCCTCTGAGCTAGTTCAGAGCTTTGCTCTTTAGCAGCTACTTTATACCCCGAAGGGGAACACGATAGGAGGACATGCTTAGCATGAGGAGACTCACCCCTTCCCATGGAAACCCTTGTAGGGCAAAAAAAGCTCACTGTCAGCTTCACAAGTTCTTCTTTGATGTTTGCCTCTCACCACTGGCTTAGGCAGGCAAATTGCAAGTGGAGCAAAACTGGACCACTTGTGTCCTGACATGCAGCCAACCACCACCTGAGAAAGGCTTTGCCTTCTCTTCTTCACCAGCTCTCTTCCCACCACATCAATAGCCCTTCTCATGCGGGAGGGAGCAGAAACATCTCACCAGCAGACCTGCTCTGTAAAAGGAGCATGGCTGACCTCTGGCACCCCTCAAGTGCAGCAGCCCCATTTTGTGTTATGCAATGAAAATGCTTCCGCCCTAGGTACCTAATAGCTCTTTCAGTATTGCTAATTGCTTGCCCACAGGTAAAGATCTACTCTTAAAGGAGAGAGCAGCAAAAAGCCCCCTGTGAGCTATGGCTCCTTTCACTGCAGCCTTCCTAGATCCCCTCTGCAAGATAATGAGGTGGGAGACTACAGTACCAAACATATTCTTTTGCTCTGCAACAGATCAATAGCTTTATTTTTCCTCACATTAGAATGCTGTTGCGATGTAACACTGCTTTCACGGGGAATCTACTAACACTCATTACGCCACAATGAGCATTTTGGGCAGAAATTCCATAGAAGAAGAATTATGTTACTGGCTGGATACATTTACTATATAAAGCAGAATAAAATCAAAGGAATGCAAGTACGTGTGTTTAAATGAAAAGCTGCCTTTGCTCAAGCAAAGAAGATAAAGACCGTAAAACATATGAACAGGAAAAACTAATTATAAAAATCAAAATCTCTTTGAGCAGTCTGGATGGTCATTTGGAAATAAATCTCTATTCTTAGTGCCCCAAAACGCCTGCTATGTCAAGCTTATTGCCAGAAGAAAGGCTGCTTAGAAAGATAATTTTCTTTCATTAATGCACTGAGACGTATTTACATGGAGAAGTACCAGATAGAAAGACTTTTTTCCTCCCTTTGCCACCAACATGCTGTTGAATCAACCTTCCTTAAAAGACATGATCTGCTGAATTAAGGGAAAATTTAGTAGCTCACAGGAAAAAAAAAAGAAAAAAAAAAAACGAGGACAAATTAAAAGCTTAGCTTGACATGTTAATCTCTGTTGCTTTAATTATTGTGTTTAATGTCAATTGGAGAGAAAAAGAAATAAAAGACTACAACAAAGCTGTGTGTCCTGGATGCCGCGTGCTCAGCAGGACTTCTGCCAAAAGCACAATGTTTTCACCAAAACAGCTTCTGATTAAGCTTTCCCTCTCCCCCTGACAGTTCTGTGCGTTTCGTTTCTTGATTTAGAGCCAAATTAGCCACCCATTCCAAGGGTTAATGCTCTTGGAAGTCTTATTATGGTAGGTATCTGCTCAGAGTTGCTACATGTAAACTCAAACATAGAACAAACCCCAGTTCATTATGCCAATACTACATAAAAGAGATAAGATAGTATTTCTTTGACTGTGCAATATCACTGGTAGTGCTAAGAACTGTGGCAGACTTAAGACTTGCTTGTACTCTGGTGATCTGAGCTTGGAGGTACGCAGAATAAAGTCCTCCACTGCCAGAATAGAGTCTCAAGTCTGGCTCCTGGCACCGCAAAATGACAGGCTGCTACAGGGAACGTGTCTTGCAGTTGAACCTCCCCATCAGTAATCTGAGAGAGAAATGCTGGCTACAATTGAATGCTATTTTTCGTTGATTGACAATCTTAGGCTTTAAAAAAAACAGGGGAGGGGAGAATCCCCTCTCCCTTTTGTACTATTTGATCCAGTTTCTTGTAAATGATCGCATTACTGCAGCAGGTATCCGAGCAGTACTTCATGCCAGAGGGAATTACATTCATTGCTGTCTCATCTGTGTGCATCTTAGAGGCACTAAGAATCACAGCAGCCCTGGAGATTAAACATTTTAACAAATATCAAACCTGATACCACCATTTTCCCTTAAACAAAGGGGAAACCAGTTAGCATAAAAGGGAGAGTCAAATCAACCGGACTGCTCTTAGCCAAAAGGACTGCAAGCTTTGGCACTGGGTCCGACACTGCACCAGGACAGAGGGGTCTCCAAGGCTTTCCATCCTCTCCTTTACCCGTAACTACCACATGCAAGAGGGCTGCCCGCAGTTTGCTCACTGCACACTCGCATCACCCCTCTCTAAGGAAGAGCCCTGAATCGCAACCCACTGATCTGCACCTTGTCCTGATCTTCAGGCTGGCCAGGGGCTCCTAACCAGCATTGCTGTTGCTCATGAAGTTTCCATATGCTTCAATCAAACTTTGGAGAACAAGAAAGCAGGACAGGACTGTGTGTTTGCAGCACAAAATGAGACAACTTTATGAGAGTCATTGAGAGAAGTGGTAGAATGAGTAGTCCTTACCTCTTCCACTACATTTTAAGGGAAAATGCCTGCAATTTGCATAGCGATACTTCTATCCCACCTCTCGGAGAAAGTCAGCAAAGCACTTCATGAAGGGGAGTGCAAAGCACTCTTTGCAGCACCCTTCTTATTTGCTAACAGATATTGTCCTAATTTGGTATTACAATCAAAGAAATGAGGCAGAGAGGCCACATCTCACTTGCATGAGGTCAGGCTCTTCACGGACTGGCAGACCCAAACCTCTTCCCCGCCACACAGCCTGTTGCCATCAGCTTACGCTACCTTTCAGTTGAGCTGTACAGATTCATTAGTGCTGTAATAACTTTCTTTATCTAGCTGTTTTTTCTGTAGCACATCTCTGAGGCATAACCAAGCCTGGAAAAAAAACTAATTAAGCGTAGACAGCACTGCAATGCAATTCACAATGTTAACAGCCTCTAAGTTTTCAGGAGGGAGTGCAGAAAGCGATAAATGCTGGTACACTGAGAACTAATGAAACCTCTGAAAATGCTTGTGGTAGGAAGACCCTATTGTATAAGGATTTAGATTTGAAAGACCATAAGGAAAAGCTTTTTAATTACAATAGTATATGTAAAGACAACTGTTACTTCAGTACTGTGCTTGTTTAAGGCTTTACTGTTAATTAGTTTACACTAAGAAGCAGAAGAGAGTTGAGAAAAAAATATGAAAGGTTATTTGCTCTAAATATTAACATTTGTCTGTTAATTTTGATAGAAGCTCATTCATGGACTGTACCACAGTTCAAAACTGAGGATAAAAAAAAACCTTTTCTCTTTGTGTTGCTCACTGGAATTTGCAAAATGCAGGTTATGCCATGTAGAGCAGACACAACTATTGCAACTATTTCCTTAATGTTTCCTTAAATTTTTCTCGTTAAAGCATTGGCATAGGATGGAAAAGCAGCAATACATCACTGAGCTTCATCCAGAGCTCAGCTGAAGGTCACCAGTCCCATATAACAGCAATGCATTTCCCACTCTGTTATGCCAGCTCAGCTTCCCAGGAGCTGGGAGGTACCCAGGATCCCAATATCCTCGCATGGTCTTCCAACCCAGCCCCTCTAACACAAAGATGCTCGGCTACATCCTTTGAGAACAGGGAGAGTAGTTTCTAAGAGGGTTCATGGGCCAGTCTGGGTTTGTTCTTGGGCACTGACTGTATTTGAAACAATATGATCTGTGTTCTTCACAGTGAAGACGTTCTCTGCATTTGTAAGTATACCAAAGAAGCTCAGAAGGCAGAGCCACCAGCATTTCAATACCTGATTTGCTGGGGGTAAGAAATTCACCCTAATGAGAAGGCTTCACAATAGCAAATGAAAGGATAAGCTAACTCCTATTTTACTGTCTTCTCATTACAGCTTTCTCCCTAAAGAGCTGCAAATGTCAGCACAGTCTGAGGAATTCAAGAAACAATGTCAAGACCCATAGTCCAAATAGGCAGATATAGCAACTAATCTTACACTAATCAGCACCTGTTTTCCTATTGACTGCTTCTATCCATTAGCAGGTAAGATACTGCAAAGAGGAAAGAAAACCATATCCATTTGGTAATGTCATATAATAAACCAGCCCATCCTTTCCCTTTTTCTACAGGCTGGTCTAGGTAGCGTGCGTGTGTGTGTGTGTGTGTGTGCGTGCGGTGGGGGGGTGGGGGCGAAAAAATACCCACTTATTAGCTTGATATCTTTCACAGGTACATATAACCCCTTGCTTGTATACAAGACTTCCATGAACTCCAACACAGTTGTAGAAAACAAGGTCAAATGTATTCACAAGCTATTTTCCATTTGTACTGTCATAAGCGTAAAAGGTGACAGCAGGTACCATCACTGGCAGCTCCCAGCTCAGTGCCAAGGTATACATCACCCTGAAACAAACTGTGATCTTGTAGCAGCTCGAGTACAAAAGCATGGAAATCTAGCCCAACGGAAAAGCGTGTCAGGAGAGCTGGGACAGGTCTGCTAGTGATCAGCTGTGCAGCTATGGGCATCTCACTCTCCATCACCATGTCACTGCCGCCTCCTCCTAATTTCCCTGAATCTCTTCCCTTTTTATTTAAATTCTGTAAGAGTATAAGCTTCTGTTGTCCTGTGTTCCTCAGAGTGCCTCAACCTCTCATTGCTAAAAGTACCTAAAAGAACAAGGGAAAACAATTTACACACAGTTTAAAAGCAGCTACTAAATACAGTTCCCATTCTTCAATTGTCTTACAAACTGAAACAGAAAAAGGTACTTAGTTTTTTTTCAAGATATTGAGCTTCTACTGAAGCATAGCAAGAGACTGTTCTCTATGCCTAGCAGCTTAGTCTGTCTGCCATGAACTGAGACCGGGTAAAAGCCTCAGAAATGGCATAAGCCAAGTACCGCTGAGTAGGTTTTGCTTTAATACCAGAAAGCTCTGCAAGATAAAATAATATTAACACAGAAGATTCTCACAAATGCTGCACCTCTTTTCTTTTTAAGAGTCAGTAATGAAAACTCTAAAACTGAGGCGCCAATTGAAAAAAAGATGCTGAGAACAAATTGAACAGACCTTCCAGCTATGCATATGGCAGGGATAAGCCCCTTTACAACTGTCTTCTCTTCCTGTGACAGTTTTTGAGGAAACAGTACGTACAATTCCCATGAAGTTCAGGAAGATTACTACAATGATGTTTGCAGCTAGTCCTGGAAGATACTTTATTTTATAGGAAAAATACCATCTTAATGCCTTATTAAAGATTTTTTCAGTCATTGAGAAGACTTTCATGATGCCCAGTGGTCTAATGAAACAGTTTGAAGCTTTTTTTTGTTTGTTTTAATGTTCATTAAAACCCTACAACAATGGCCCTGAAAAGACAGTTTAGTACCACACCAGCCTCACTCAAGATAAGCTTCTAATTGAAGCTGTAACGGTAGAGTAAACAGAAAAAAAGGCACAGAGGACTAAAATCGGTATTTTTTTGATGCACCTCTAGTGTCATCTCAACAAATAAAGCCATGTCCTAGACATCTGACAAACACACATACAATACACTACATACAAGCTGAACCTCATTAGATAAATCCATTAGTCAACTATCAAGACAATAAGTCTGTCCCCCTGAAGGCACTTTCTTCATTTGAAGAACAAATTTACTTTCTCCCAGCACATCAGAATTCAGGCTGCTGCTCCACCCAACATCACCTCCTTTACCTTCACACAATGAATGAATTGAGCCAACTAAGGAGTTGGGAATAACTCAAGAAGAAAGACACAAGGACAGTTTTGCTTTGCAGTAAAAAGTCTAGAGACCAGATATTCATGGTGCACGGTGACTTCAGACAGGATATAGGACTACACAATGTGCCAAGGATCTCACCAGCTCTGAGCTTTCTGTAAGAAAGTTAGGGGGCACCTTGGGAGGGTGTTTAAAATGAGAATCAAACCAGTCTGGGCACCAAGAGATACCTTTGCTATTTCCTTTTAACTATTCCCAACTGATACTACAAATTTGTCATTGATGCTCGATCCAACTCTCATGCAACACCATGTTGCCTCTCCCAGAAGCCTCAGGTCTGGCTTCAGCACAAGGCGGAAGAGCCTTCAGAAAGGAAAACACACTGCAGGCAAAAGCAGCAACATCGCTGAGGAGGACATCAGGTATTTCTTCATTGACTACTGACTTGCTAAAGAAGCCAAAGAGCATCTCCTTTCGAAAACCGTTCACCATCAGTCAACTGAAGGACATACATGGTAGGAAATTCACATTTGTGTTTGCCTGCTTAGCCTATAAAAACTAAGTCCTATGACTTGGAGATATAAGATTGCTGGCTCTTACTCGTCATAAAATATAGATGTTTTCACTTCAAAGTTAGAAACAGGGTTTGCATCTGCTAGAAGTCAACATCAAATCCAAACAGTTGCCTTGACAGCTCTCCAATGGCATTTGAGTTCTTTGACCTGTATTACTGATGCACAAATCAAACATAACAGGATTTATTATTAATTTCTACTAACCTTCATTAGCTATTACTTTAGTTTTAAATGGTATCTAAGGACCAGTATCATCAATCCCTTCACAGCAATAAGTTGCCTAAATAAAATATAAACAGAAATTGCTTATGCAAGAAATACATTTGCCTTATTAACACAAGTCAATCTATAAGTGAGTACATCATGTAATTTATTGCTGCTAAAGAAACCAATAGCTTACCTACACCTTACTCTTTTCCATCAAAAATATTTTGGGGGAAATAAGCTAAAGCTCTTCATTATATTTGCTTTCTTGTTAAATGTCTGTTTAAACAGTCTCTGAATTTAGCATACATCATCTCCTACATAGACATATTTGTTAACTGTGTCCCTTTTTTCCCTTTCTTTGCACAGCTGAAAGCCCAAAGATATGTAAAACCACATTTATACTTCTTGAACAGCATGCCCAAGAGATGTCTGAATCCTGGATTTTGGGTTTAACTGTTCAGGCAACAAAGTAGAAAGAAGAACCCGTTTCAGATACAAATACTTTGATATCATACATTTCTAATGAATAAACACTACATAGAAGAAACAGCAAGATACTCCAACCTCCGGCCATTCGTTTTGTACTTCTAAACTGCCCTGTTGGGACAGTGCCACTTATGAATGACTACCAGATGTTGCAGAAGCTGGTGGAGGGAGGCACTCAGCTCCTAAACATCGTGGGGTGGAGTCAGCGTTGGAAGAAAGCATGACTTCTGCTCCCTTTAGAAAAGCCCTTTGCATGGTGGTCCATAAGAAAGGAGATGGGGAAGAACCCAAAATCCTCACACCTAAAAGAATTGCCCATTCCCCCTTCCCAAATGCTTGCTAGGGAGCAAAAGAGTAGCCCTGACCAAGCCCACATAAGCCCGTTTCCATCATTAAAAATATAACATAAGAGGATAAAGAATAAACAAACAACCAGCATGGCTTATCCCAGGATGAGCTCCAGTTTGCTAAACATTTGTTCCAACACAGAGGCAGAACAAGAAGACTCAGAAACACTTACAGAACTCCTCACCCATATGCTTGGAGTTACTAATCTAACAATTAAGAGTACAAGCATGAACAAAGCTAACATGCCTGTTTCATCCTCTCTAAAGAGGTAAAAGGTCTTCATACTGTAAATCACGCCTTTTGCCTAGGTTTTATGAAACATCTTGATGTTTAATGCTGCTCAATTCCTGTCTTAGCAGCAGAGAGGCTTCTTCATTAATTGTTATTTTTCTCTGATGATAAAAATCAGCTCAAGGTCACACACCAAGCACAACCACACAACCTCCTACCTCTGCATTTCACCCTCCTGCTGTCATGTGTGACACCTCTTCACTTTTCTCACTGTCACTGCTGTCGAACCTTCTGCAGAACTGACAGATAAAGATCTGACAGGGATTCCTTTGGACACAAGATAGAAATGAGATTTGGCTGAGCACCTCATACACAGGTGGAGATAAGTACCTTCGTGTGAAAGAAGAGATGCCTTTTCATCCCTCTTCCTCCCAATCTCTTTTCTCCTCAAGAAAAATCACCAGAAAAATATTGTGTAAGAAACAGAGGCGGAGGAGACGGGGAGATAAAACAAAACCAAACAGGTTATTATTTGGCATAAATCTACTCTGGTTCCTAAAGGGATGAGTAAAGTAAAATGAGAAGACATTCAATATACCTAACTTTCTCCTTTCACAATACTGGGCTGGTGCCCAGAATTGAAGGAGTGATGTGAGTTTGCTCATGTGAGCCAAAAGAAATGGTTTTCACTTGATAATAGTATCCTTTACAAGATAACCATTACAGCATTTGCCACAGATCACGTCTAATTCTTGCAAAATCTCACACGGGAAAGTTTTTGTTTATTAGTTTTGAATAAACTCAACTTCACTTTTACTCATTTTCCTTGAATACTCCTTTTCTACCCAGCATTAAATCTCTCTTTGGACATTTACTCAATTAATTTACCTTAATTAAATTGAGATTACTCCACTTAGGAAGTGAAGTGAACTGAAATCAAATTAAAGCAACTTTAATTTTGAGAAGTGTGCAAACACAGAGGTTTAACGATGTTTAAATAATCCTTTTTAAATTCACACCTTTTGTTAATTTAATTCAACTTTCCTGAGGATCCCTGTATAGACATGTTCTATGTCAAGACGTATTTGAGAAAAGCAGCGAAGGGAAGAACAACACCCATAGAGAAAAAAAGATAAAGGCAATTCAGGCCACAGATCTTCTCTACAACAGGATGAGATCACTCATTTTTCTGCTTTTAAGTACCCTGCTAGCAACAAAAGCATGGGAGAGGAGGGGGTGCAACTGTACATATCCTCAGCACATCTTTTTCACCACTTACACAAGAGGGCAGAGCAATGGAAACACAGACCTGAGATTCCCTTTGACAAATGAAGAGGTGAAAAATTATAGTGAAAACAACACCAACAGCAATGAAGAAACAGATGAAGACAAATTAAACCTTATCCTAAGGCGAGACAAACTGTGAACACGGGCATTTATAGAGACTACTAAAAGAAAATGTCCAGGACCCACATAAAGGAGCAACATTGTGCAACACTGCTGAGCTGATTGTGCCGTTGTGCATAGCCTCATCAGGGCCATAGAATCATAGGATAGTTTGGGTTGGAAGGGATTTTAAAAGGTCATCTAGTCCAACTTCCTTGCAAAGAGCAGGGACATCTTTGACTAGTTCACGTTGCTCAGAGCCCCGTCCACCTGACCTTGAATGTTTCCAAGGATGGGGCATCTACCACCTCTCTGGACAACCACTGGGAACCCCTTTGCCCTCCTTTGAGTAAGCAACATGAGTTGTCACTGCCTGCAGGGCGAAAACGAGGAGCAAGCTGGATGTTTCATTTGATCCCCCCAAACTACAATGCAAGGCTTGCTAAGTAAGACAAGACAAACACGGTGCGATAACAGCAGGCCTTTGGTTTTGACCTCCAGCGCAGTAGCAAACCATCTGTTACTAATAGTTGGTTGTGGCTGCAAATCTTTGGTTGACCGACTTGAATATTGCTCCAAACCCTTACCCATGGTCTGTCTTTCTACTTGTCTTGAGCAGCCTCTTGGCATTAGAAGCTGCTCTCAGTTCTTGAGGGCATGTTCTTTGAAATCTTTCCTGGCTGATTTCTAAAGTCCTCTGGCTATCATTCCTTCTTCTCCCGTGCACTCTCCATCTGCCTTCAGACCATAGATTTGTTTTCCTCTCTCCAGAGCTATCTGCTCTTCCCGAATGTGTCTGAAGACACCTTTCATGTGCAAACCATGGATGTTTGTGAGCACATGCTCACAGTCTGGTGCGTGTCCGTGCCTGATTTCCCCACCAGTGTGTCCGTCTGCGATTCATCCCGCCCGGGAAGCACAACTGACAGCCTCCAACAACCCGCTACATGTCTGCAGAGTGACACACGCAGGGCTTGCCAGTTCAGACAGCACTCGCCAACAGCTAAGACAGACAACAGGATCTAACGTTGCTATTTTCCCACACCTCTGCACTAAAAATAAATAAATAAATAAAACATTAAAAAAAAAGGTAAGGAGACCCAGGCACTGTAAAAGGTTCTGCACAGCCTTCAGAAGTCAGTGAGACTGCTTACGTACATGCTTATGTGCTGCTCTGAGTCAAGGCTTAAAAACAAATGCATGCCTGAGTATGAAATAAATCTATTTATGGCACTGGAAGCTGTGCAAACTACACACATTTGCTACCTCTTCACTAACGCAAACTGCCATTATGCACAGATTAGACACTGACAGCAAAATAAAACTCTAGAGTTTTCATATAAAGACTGTCACAGACTAATTCAAAGACAATTTCAAATTAGGCAAATAAATCCCTGTTCAAACTTTCCTTCAAGTATAATGAATTGCTGGTTTGTTCAGGCATTCACATTCTCAGCTCAAAACGTCAGAGGATTTTATCTTTCCCCTCCCTCGCCGAATGTAACAAGCCACTGAATCACACGGTTTATCATTGAGTCACCTGTACCTGCATAATCCTGTTCATCGCTAATATGAGCTGTAATTTAAGTTCTAGAAAAAATAAAGACTGGAGGGGTGGAGAGGAATAAAACAGCGTTCAGGATAATACAAAAATGCTCAGCCCTTAAATAATCCCAGAGCACCACTTGGATTCACAGACACAGGCAGGAAGAGATTTCTAGCATGCCGAGGGCACTGGGAATGAATTTCCCCTCTCCTCCCCCAACACAAAAAGCAGAGGCACGATCAATTTGTACGAGCAACAGACCTTACACTGGGAAACCACAGGGAGTAGGTTAATTGTGAGATTGTGAAGAAAAATAACTCTTGCTACAAAGCAATTAAAAGCCACTCCCATGAGTATGCAGAGTCCTTTGCAATTTACTCAAAACAAACATGTTTTCCTAAAAAGAAAAGAAAAGAAAAATAAAAATCGAAACCCCTCAATCTTCAACACAAGCTCATTACTCCCTCCAGGTTATTCTAAAACAAGTACTTGCAGTGTATTTTGCAGCTCAGTAAAACTTGTGCTTTTACATTCATGAGAAGATCTCTCCCTTACAAAGACTAGGATAAATGAAACCAAAATATTTTGCTGTAATTTCCATACAGGATCTCAAACACTTGGCAAGTGTTCAGGATGGCAGGGAAGGGTGAACCTTGTGCTCACGCAGAGGTAGGCACATGGAGATGCTCCAAGTCATCGCTACCTCCCAGGGAACAAACAGCAGGGTGGAAAAGCATCACGCCTGATTTCACAGGCAGGAAAAGAAAGCCAGATTTGCTCAGACTTTTAGAGAAGGCTGACGAGAGCTAGAAAGGGCACAGAGCTCTCTGCACAGACCAACGCTGCCTCTTCCCAGAACTCATCCAAGATGCTTTTCTGAGCAATGCGGCACGTTGGCAGCAAAACCGCCCTTCATGCCGGCACCGATGGCTGGCTGCATTTCACTCGAGCTCCGCACCACAGCAGAGCCTGACAAATCCCACTGCAGCCACCTCCTTCCCCATCACACAGCAGAGATGCTGCAGCAAAGCCCCCTTCACCGGGAAGCCTGGGCATTTTGGTGTGAAATGCATCACAGCAGGGAAAGCAGCCAGGCCCCCCTGCCCAGCTGAGAGCCGGCGGGGCTTTCTGCCAACGCCAGCCAGCACCAGCTTGCAGCAAGGCAAAGCCAGGCCTTTCAAGATGGGAAAGGGCTCACAGACAGACAGGGGTGGCTTGGTGACAAAAGAAAGCAACACTTGGTGCATTCTCTTGGCTAACACGTTGGTGCCCTGGCATGCTCCATTTCACAAGAAGAAAAACCTCCTGCAGAAGGGAGGGGAAGGTATAGGGCTGTATCAGACCACGCAGGGCTAAAGACCGCCTGAGCAAGGGCCTTGTCACTGGAAACCAACTCTTTCCACAAGGAAATGAAAGGTGGCAAGTCAAGGGAGGGGAAGAATAAAAAATAATTTAAAAAAATGTAAAAGAAAAATAAATCAATAAGTAGTAAATCCCTGGAGGTGTTCAAGGCCAGGCTGGATGGGGCTTTGAGCAACCTGGTCTATAGTGGGAGGTGTCCCTGCCCAGGGCAGGCAGGTTGGAACAAGGTGATTTTTAAGGTCCCTTCCAACTCTAACCATTCTATGATTTTATAAATAAAAATCATTAGCTTCTGCAAACTGTAGAGAGGAAGCTGTTAGCAGTGCAGGGCCTGTTCTTTGACCAGCCCCTTTGGCATCTTCCAGCGAAAACCTCTTTGCCTTTCAGACAGCCCCGAGCAGCTTTCAGCCACCCAGCAGTGACTTTGTCGAGGGAAAAACCATGCAAGGGTCTTGTGAATTAGGAGGAGGCTTTTGTAAAGGATATTAAAGCTCATGCTTTCGGGATTAAGCCAGTCTTTATCTGTTAGAGATCAGGATGTGGCTAACAGTAGGGGACAGATTATCTGCATCTGCCGACTGAGGAGGATTTACACCTTGTGAAGCATCTGTGCCGGCTATTATCAAAACCAGCCTTCAGCCTAAGCCAACATGCTCCTATGGGCAAGAAAAGAAAACCTTTCTAGGTTGCATATAAAGGCCTCCGAGTGGCAGCACTTTTGAAAAAGACTTTCAGTAATTTTGAAGAACAGAAATGAAATATTGATTTGTACTGGGCCTCACAGAAGTTAATTTTTCAACAGCAAAAATGTGGTCTGGCCCTGCCTTGTGGAACCTGCCCAAGGAAACACACATCTCGGAGTCTGTTATTTAATATCAGCCAGGAGATCTACATGGCTAAGAGCCCCCGAAAACATCATGGACTTCTACAGGTTGCCTTTAGGGAGAAAAAGGTGCATATGAGGCCTCAGCTTATGAATAAGGAAGAATTCAGGTCTTCACTCAATCCATCCCTGGGTCAGGGCCACACTGTAGCCATACCTGAGGTGCTCATGTGTGCAGCAGATGAAAGCGCACACTCTGCACAAGGTTACAGCAATTGTGCAATAGATTTACAAACTCTTTAAATTAATTTACCTCAAGTTCTTTAACTGTGTCCCCACCAACAGAATGACTTGTATCTATTTATAGTTACAGCACCAAAAACAAACGGCATATTAAATCTCCAGAAAGGTATTTCAGAGAATTAAATCAGTCCAAATATTCCCAAAATTCATCTTCCAGAAAAGCTGATAATCACATGCTCATAAAAAACAAGTGTTCAACTGGAGTCAGTTTTGTAATATATTAATTAACATAATTTTCATCTGCGGTGACAACAGGCCATCTGCTACTCTGGCATCACAAGAGATTCTGAGTTTCAAGGCACTTTAAGCCGTTTCTTGTTGTACATGGCTGATTTTCATCTGAAAACTAAGCAAGAGTTTCTTACCTCTTTTTTGGATAAGCACTCCCGACAAGCAGAAGACAAACTTTTTTACTGGTAAACCAAACCCCCATATCAGCTGCTCTTGGCTCACAGCAGCGTGGTATCCGGCAGACAGTACAAGGCACATTACTCCAATATCCATGCCAGGATCCTGGCTCAAAGTCAGATTCTATCAAAAATAGGAAAAACCATCTAGACAAACAGTCAGCAGGACTTCCTCTGTCATAAATTAAATGCAGGCTTCAATGGCAGAAGCTATTATCTGGATTATCAATAAAATTGGCCTAGGGGCATAGGAATTATGACTAGACACCTCTACAGACACAATTATCTCCAACACAAACTTGCTGAGCTATGGCCAACTGGCAACCTTGTGTGTTTTATTTTTATTTTAGAGGGAGTGAAAATGCCAACAGAAAGCCATCGCTATTTGTCCTGACTGTCTCTACCTTCCTGCCTCACAATAAATAAGTAAGAATACAAAAGTGGGTGAGGTTTTCCCAACTACTGTTGTCACTCACAGGCTCCCCATAACTCAATGTCATCGTTTACATGACTCCCAAACAGCACCCGAATCTGCAGAACACCAGGGTGAATAACCATCATTTTGGCAAAGGCAAGGGTTTAGGAAAATCACCTACATACTGGGCATAAGCCCCCTGAACTTCAATACGAAGTAACAACCTCATAGTTAAAAAATCAGGTTCATTTACTCTGCTATTTATAGCTTAATTATGTAGATGAGCAAGCTAGTTCCAAGTCAGACCTGATAATGCAATGTTTTTATAAACAGAAAATCCCTTTGAAGACAAAGATCAGTCCCCAGCTTTGAATCCAAGCTGAGAAATGATGACCAGCATCCAGCTCTGCAGGTCAGAATGGTTTCTTAACTATCTGCACCACATTAACATTGACATTCCTGGAAGTCCTCATCATGCAGCTTTGAGCTCTGCTGACCCTCCATCACCTCGGCATTTGCCACCAAGTCCCAGCTAGTCCCCAAGTCATCCCAGACCCTAAATTTTTGAGGGAAAGGATGCCCCATGCTTCATGGGACTGTGAGACACTGAGCAAATTGATGGTGATGGCTATTAACAAATGTCACCAGACCACCAGTGAACATTTCCAGGCTCTGACACAAAACATTTTCCAAATATCTTACAACGCTGATAAAGGTCATTTACCAGGAATCAATATTTGGAAACAGACTCCTGAGTGCAGCAGATTAACACTCGTGACGATGCTATTTACTTTCATTAAAAGTAATATTTGCAATAATAGAGCATTACTTTATGCTATGCGTTAACACACACAAGGAAACCTAAACTATTTAAATGTAAATGAGAATGTTCATAGTTGACACCGAGACTTTGCCATTCATTATTTGCCAGATGTATTAAAGGATTTCTATTTACCAATTTTAGCATGCAGCAAACCATGTGTGTTTTTCACCAGGCATTCAAGCGAGCCCTGCGCTAGCTCTTGCCTGACCCTTTTCAGTCTCCTGTCCCCATCCCATAGATTACATTAATCCTCTTGTTTGTTCTTTAATTAAATGATACAATCTTTCAGGCAGCCTGGGCACAGATATCAGCAGATAAAATTTACAAAAAACTGAGCATACTCATAGGAATAATCTTTACCGTTTTAATTACCCCCAAAACAATAATAAAGCCAAACCCAAGATTATTAAGGGAGAAGCATGCAAAGAGAAATTTTAAGTATAACAAGGCCAAATTTCCCAGTTTCTGATTCTGGCTGTTGCCTCTCATCACCAATAAGCACGGAAATAAATGACTTGACAGAGCCAAGAGAATGTCTATTTTAGAAGTTTTTTTAATGGGCGCATTAAATAAGTATCTGCTTAGACAGGTTGAAGTAAAGTTGATCCTGTCTGGTAACAAAAAACTTGCAGAATTCCCGAGATCCCTTCAGAAAATGCATTATAATACTGTATTGTGACATTAAACATAAGGACCAATTCCTTGTCTCAGGCAGGAGAGCAATTCATCTGGAAAGAAACTTAGACTCATAACCTGGAAAAGAGTTGATAAGCACCTAGAAGGCCTTGTGAATTTTGATGGATAATGCAAAGAAGTCAAATAACTAACTCCGATTTCTGTTTCTCTCCTTCTTCAATAACATGATTAATTATGCGATAATCTCTGAGAAACTGGTCACCGCAACAACTCAACTGCCAGCTTTTAGTTGTTATCCCAAGGAAACGATAAAGCTTTTTTGATCTTACAAACTAGCCTCTCTTCTCCTGCCTCCACTCATGATATTTCAAGGGAGAACAGTTTTGTCTTTTAACGGAAAAAAAAAAAAGTTACAGACATTTTTCAAAGTGCTGCCTCTCTAGCAATTAAAAAGTGACAGCCTGTTACAGAACAGGAGGATACGTGCTATTTTTGTATACTGCTAAATAGGTAATGCCATGCCAAAACAACTCAGAGCTGTGGCCTGACCAGCACATATCCACAAGAAATGCGTGAGTACACATCTGCCCCAAGACTACTGCCAGCAGGTGAGGCAAAGTCCCATTGGGTCCCACACCAGTCCTGCCCAATGCAGGGAGGTAAAGGATTGGGCCGGGGTTAGTTAAAAACATATGCTGGAAAGCCATCGTAATAAAAGGAGATGTAAAGTATGACATAATTTCTGTCATTTTCCCTGAGCACTCACTATAATGCCACTCTCGGTGAACGTTCAAGTAAGAGGGAGACAGACCAGCTTGCATCGCTTTTGGATACAGCTATACCTCCATGTCGGTGCTGGCACAGGGACCTGCATAGATTAAGGTTTCTTCTGAAAGCGTTTAACCACCAAGGCAGAGAGGTTTGGAGTGTTTGAGGGAAGAAATAGGAAATTATTTCATTAGATTCTGTGACAGTATTATATAGGACATGACCCCTCCTGGCTTGTAAGGATCTGAACTAATGACCATAAGGTCTCTTCCAGTTTTGCATCTCAGACATGTGAAGGAGGAAGTTTTCACATAGCAGCTAATGAAGCACCAACAAGATCTATCTTTATCCTTCACCAAGGGCAACAGCTTAGTAGCTCAAGCAGATAACATTTATTCTGCAGTCCAGAGAGCTTTTAAATGAATAAAAGATTTGAAAATATGATGTTATTGATTGACAAAATTATGAACTTCAAATTATTTGTATAAAAGAATAACAGCTTGCATTTAGTTATCTAATGCTGATGGTGTGATACATTTAGCCTTCATAATTCAAGGCACTACCTGTTTTTGCTGTTAAGGACATTGTTAATTTGAAATCTAATCATTTGGAGAGAAGTCATAAGTACTTTCAAGTGTTTTCACAGTCACATTTCCGTAGTCTTACAAAATATTCAGAAGCCTCTCCTACAGAAGATCCACACAAACAACAAGAGAATATTAAGAATAGATCAGATCTGAACGTACTACACCATGGTGGCACTTCTCCTACACGTAAATGAAGCTGGTAAGAGATATATAATTATTTGCTACCTGTAACGCCACATATCATTCTTAATAAGTGATATGAATACTTGAGTGCACTGCATGACCCTAACTGCAGTCACAGAACACCAGGGTCTCTAACAAAGACGTGCAGAGGATTACAGCATCCTTATGCCCTGCTCCTCTCCCCGCAGCCAAACAGGTCTAATAGACACTTACTGATTACTCGCCCAGGGTGGCCATCAGCATGGATCCCCCCCCCCCAAACACTCAAGCTCACAGCTAGATCCGCGGCAGCACACTTTTGCCACTCTATCACTGTGCCACACAGCTAAGTGGCTGCAAAAGAAGCAAAAGCTTCACGCTGTGTGATATTTCTGCTGATGACAAGCCTTTAAAAATTTAAAGCATGTGAATAAAAGCTTCTGTGGTCAGATAAATGGCCCGTATGCTATCAATTAAATTATATACAGGCAATATGGTTGATTGTCAGCTACCAGAATACAAATGGAGTCCTTCTGACTTTCAGAAACTTAGATGGAGCTCCATGCACTCAGCAGCCACAGCACCCCAACACGTCCCTGAGAAGGGGGATTCCCTTCGATGGGCCACCATGGGAATGCAGGGCTTTAAGTGCACTTCTCCCAGATGGGAAAGCTCAATTGTGGAATGCCTCCTGCAGCACAGCCTCGAGCCACCTCTTGGGGCTTTCCCAACCTGCACACTCTTCTTGAATAAGTCTTTGGCCTAGACTTTCAAAGCACACCGTCCCAGCCCAGAGCGTGGGTTTTCCTCTTGTCCAGCTGGCTCCATGCTCCGCTCCCTAGTGTAGGGAGTCAAGACATGAGCCAACTACAAACACAAACCAAATCCCTTCCAACTCCTACTTGCTTTAATCTCTTGCTTATTGCAGCAACCCTGAATTTACAGATGTAACTTGCACCGAAAGAGGAGATGGGGAATTTTTTTTTTATTTACATATATTTCAAATAGCCAAACCCCTGTGTTTTCTACACATAATTAACTGTTACTTCTGTCCCCCATTCAGGCCACACTGCTTCACTAAAGCACATCATTAACAAAAGCGTCAGTTGACTAAATTGACATGCTCCAAATGCCACTTAATCCTCAGAAAACAAATCTGGTAATAAAACTGCATCTACTAACAGGTCAGTAAGACTAAGCTAAATTCATGGGCAAGCTTTACCCTGAATACACACAGACTTATTGGTGTCACCCAGATGTTGCTATGTTTGTGTCACTTCTTAAGACAATAGTGACATCTAAAATACACGTACTGAATCAGCCCATTCGTAAAGACAAACATAAAACACCCAAGCACTGACTCAGCCCACATTTCGATTCCCAGCATATAGCTTGTATCCATTTTAACTTAACTTTGTGTTTCACATTGTGGTTGATAAGACTTGGCACAGCACGACTGCATTTTGGTCACAACAACCCCAGGCAACACTACAGGCTTAGTGAAAAGTGGCTGGAAAGCTGCCCGGCAGAAAAGGACCTGGGGGTNTGAAAGGAGGGTGTAGAGAGGTGGGTGGTGGCCTCTTCTCCCAAGTAAAAAATGACAGGACCAGAGGAAATGGTCTGAAGCTGCGGCAGGGGAGGTTTAGGTTAGATATTAGGAAGAATTACTTTACTGAAAGAGTGGTCAGCCTGCCCAGGGAGGGGGTTCAGTCACCATCCCTAGAGGTGTTTAAGAAACGTCTAGATGTGGCACTTCAGGGCATGCTCTAGTTGCAGAGATTTGAGATCGAGTCTAACCAAACAACCTACAAAGTCCTTTCCAACCATGAAGATTCTATGATCCTATGACTGAAAGCTTAATTCCACCCCCTGTAGCCCACACCATTTCCCTATGATTAAGACAGGTCCCATACAAAGTCACAGAAGAACTTCAGAGCCATGGCCAAAGGGGTCTAACAGGGAAAGGCACTATTTTCCGCACAAGAGCCTTGAGCCAGAAACACCAAATCCCACCAGAAAGCTTTCCCATTACATCACAAAGTTGCCATTTGAAATACTGTATAGAAAAGTGAAATCATTTCCTTTTCATTTCCTTAAGACAGAAAAAAAAAAAGGTCTCTACAAAGGAAGGAAGTATTCCTCTTATAATTACTGTTTGGATTCATCTGAGCTTTGCAGAAACGTACGGCCCTTGGTTTGCAGATATGTCCTTAGCCGTGATTACTTGGAAGATCCTGTGAAACTGAAAAACAAGATAGTTGAACTCCTGGGTACAGAAATAATTGCTTTTATGTTGGATTGCTTTGCTTACTTTCAGAGAAAGGTAGACTCTGATAAACTGTACTCCTTTTCATATTTCAAAGTGTGTGATGTTACAGTTCATTTAAGGTCCCCTTCCTTTTCCTCATTACCACTCAAACTTAAAAACTCATTTCACTTCCCTTCCACCAAATAGTCGTCGCTATCGTTGCTGCTGTAGAGAAGCTTGAGTCTGTATGGAAGCAAAATATACAAAAATGTACGAAACCCTGACTCAGTAACCTGAATTCCCTCAACTGCACTGCACATTTTTGGACTTGAACACTTCCCCAGCAGAACTCCGCATGCACGTAAGTCAGTTATGCTGCTCCCCTCTAAAGTTGAATTGTTCTTCCCCCGTAGAGCAGCCATACTATCTCAGCAATAAATAGAAGGCATTTTGCTACCAACCATACAGGCAAATAAGTCTGGCAAAAGTTTCATTATTTCAAAGAACAGTAATCACTGAAAATTTCCTAGGGTAGCAAGGAGACAGGGCAATTAGAGACAGCCCAGATGGTTGACCAACACACTTCAGAGTTCCCAATGATTTGCAACATCTTTCTGACCAAACTTCAGTGGTTTTTATTTTTCCCTAGAAATCAGAGTAATCCGTCTCCTGAAAACACAAAATGAACACAACACCAAAACAAATAATAACAAGATGAGAGAGAGATGAAATTGCTGATGGATGTTGCTGGTAAAACTTCTGTGCAAGCCTACCTTCTGTTCTCTTCAAATGGTCTTTACCACACCGGGACCATTTGTTAGACCGTGGCTGCTGACAAACTGCAAGATGATACCCCTGACAGTAACACAACTCATTACACGCTGATTTATGGAATGAGAGCTCAGAGGGGCCCAACACACAATCTGGGAAAAAAATCCCACCAAATCCATCCACAGAGGTGACATCTAATAGGTTTATGCATTTTATAGTAGCCTTAAGTGTGCTCCTTTAAGAGGCAGGGAGGATGTGTTTATTCAGAAGGAAAATTCACTACTTGTGTCTCCCAGTCCACTTTATTGCATAACAACAGCCCATAGCAAGTGCTCTGTTTAAAGACTGGTAGCACTCTCCAAGAGAGCAACATTTGGGTGCAGATGCCCCCAGGGAGAGACACTAGCATGTTTTGAGAACACCTTGCAGATCGAGCCAAAACACTTTTGTTTTAAACCGTGAAGATTTTACACTTGGCAAATATTCAGGTCAGCAGAAAACATTCATTTTAACCTTTCCCTTTCTTCCCCACAGGCTCCCAGACCTGGACACCAACCCTTCCTTCACAGAAGGAGCTGTTCCTCATGCAAACTCGCCTCACCTGTGGGCGCAAATGCCGGGGACAGTTAGGGGCATGCAGGAGGCCAGCGAGAGGTAGGGCTCAGTGTGCAGGGAACTGTCGCAGTTTGGGCCGGGTTGGCCAACGAGAAGACAACAGACGCTCTACCCCACCTCTTGCTCCAAGGAGAAACAGAAGAGAAATAAAGAGAGTTATGAGTTTAGGAAAAAAACTAAACTACTTCAATGAAATTATACTAATAAAAAGGAAATAATGAAATAGATACAATGTACAAAAATATACACAAAACCGGATCAGGTTCCCAGGAAGATGTCACTGGCAGGCAGCGGGGAAGTTCCAGACTAGACTCAGTGACAAATGGGAACTGGGACACACTGACTGGGATCAAAAGGCAGATGAGCTGACAGGGTCGTCCTCAGACATCAGTCATTGAAGAGACCGAGCCATTGAAGAAGAGCCATTAGAGAATAACCCAACAAAGAAGAGCCGACCCGACCCCTTTGGTCCCTCAGCTTTTATACTGAACATGGTGGATGGGATGGAGCACCCGATTGGTCAGTTTGGGTCACCTGACCTGTCCCCACCTCCCCACAGGTGCAACCCCGCCACAGGGTAATGGCTGGGTCAGCTGACCCTGGTTGCCACGGCAACTGTCCCTGAAGAGAGAGTTGGCCCTGCTCACCCCAGACCAGGACAGGAATTAAAAGGTGCTTCCTGGCCTTTCTTTTTCTCCAGCTGCCTTTCTCCTTGTCTCAGGTTGTGGTCTGCCAAGGTGTTTTACCCTACAATCCTTGCAGAAGCTTGGCTTCTTCTAATCCCCTGGGACTCGTAAGTCCCAGACAGGCACATGGAACACACATGGCGGCAAAGCTCTGCCGGCATCTCCTTGTGCCGATCTCTGCACGTCACGGTGCTGGTGGCCCTCGGAATCTACCTCCCATGTGAAGGGCTCTGCTATCTTGGCTACCACTCAAATATTCCCCAAGCAACTGCCACAAGAAATAGCACAGGACTTTTGACATCCTCAGCGTTGCCCACAGACAAGCGACCCGTTTACTCTTCCAGGAAAGCCCCAGGGAGCCGAGATGAGAGGGGCCAAATGCCTGCAGAGATACGAACAGCAGGTGCCCAAGTGCTCCTTGCTGCTGAGACAGACAGTCAGTCCTTTCCCTGTTAAGTTTCCAAAGACAAACTCTAACTGTACGTAAACCTTTTGGTACCTTTGAGCCCACCTCTCACACAAACTCCCTCCTGGGGCTTCCAGGAGCCCCGTGGAAAAGGAAATTTTACAACGCTTTAAAAAAGCGAGTTGGTATAGATCAGACAAGAATTCTAAATGAGGTAACACCCAACACACAATCCATTCTTTAAAAGCAAACACCCACATGAGTAGTTCCAGGTATTAGTTACTAATATAAAATACTATTTTTTATCTAATATTTTGCCCAGGAGTTTAAATTGAACTGCAATCCATAAAAATTATGAACCTGGAGGTGCTGGGGGGGAAACAAAGCAAGCAAGATGACAACTTCGTGTTTTAAAAAGCATGCTATCAACTTGGGAGGAGAAAATACACGCTTAATTTTATCCAAACTGATGGAGTAAGTAGCAGAAAACACAATTTATTTTCAGTATGTCACACACCAGAGTGCATACAACTCTGCCTAAGATCCTTTCCTATCCCCTGCTCCAACTGGTTAGGAACCTTCTACCAAAGAAGTTAAAATGAGAATTAAATCTTTAAACAGCTTGTGTTTGCAGGAAAGAATGGTGTAGATGAAAACAAGTCCAATTTGTCAATCATACTGAACTGATAATAAAAAACAACATATGAAAGCTCTATTTTAATGTTATTCAAAGTGACAATATTTGAACATTTTATTATAAAACAAATAAAATCCTGTCATATTATTACATATTACAACAGTGACAATAAATTAATACACACTAATTACAACACTTAACTACAGCACTTGATTAGGAAGGAGGGGAAAAAAATAATAATGACCACATCCCAGAAAGAAGAAATGGGAAGGATTTACAGCTCTCTAACAGCAGTATTACGAACCGCACATCAAATCTCAGCCAGATGTTTCCTTATGCAAAGAAAGAGCTCAGTGACAAGACCTCTAAGATTTTTTTTTTTTTTACACCATGGAGCCGTACTGTAGCAGCTCACAACATCAGGCAGGCAGCCAGGCATGGACAAAACCAGACGCACACACTTTAAAAACGTGAAACACTTTCTTCTAAGCAATGCCACAGTAATCAGCATTTGGTTCAAAGTGGTGCATTTAAAAAAAAAAGTTCAGACTTTTGAACTACAAAAGGTTAATTTGTTTTTATTTGCACTTAATAAAAGATGATCAGCCAAGCCGTTTCCTGCAAGAAGATCTTTTTTATCTTTCCACATGGTGACCATGGTCAAAAATTATTAAAATCCTGCGATTTGGAAGCTGACCTTTATACTAGCTCCAAACTTAGTATCTGAAATAGGCTGAGGTAGACAGGGAAAAGGACGTAGGGAAAACATGACGTGTCAAAGCCTCTACAATAGCTGGAATGTACTGTCACTGCAGCAAGAGTCTGGGGGGTATTAAAATACTTCAGCTAACCTACTGCAGTTTGCAAATTGCATTTAGCACTGAAATGCATTTTGTCTTCTCTCCAGGTTACCTACTCCTGCATCACCTACGATAACACAACACTTGAGAAACGCTGACAGACACCCTTTAATTAAAAGGGATTGAAAATGTACTTAAGGCAGCACAGTTGGCCACAGGAAAAAAAAAAAAAAGAAAAAAAAGAAAATCAGTGCTTTCCTCCATAAATTTGGAATGCTTCTATGTAAAGGATACGGATAGTCTCTTCCCTCACTTTAATTTAACTGAAGCTAGTTCACTTTTGGTTTGCCAGGTGCTGCTCAGAGGTCAGTCCTACCACTCTACAACCCTTCCCACACCAGCTCCTCAGCCAGAAGCTATGAAAAAAAAAAAAA
>VXBH01006072.1:1081059-1126608 GCA_013400035.1 Rynchops niger
GAAAAAAAAAAAAAAAATCAACTTTCTTCTCTTTAGACACTGCCAACGGTCATCTCTTTTGACACACTTCTGCCTTTTTTGGCATAACCCTTAGAAGTTGCATCATCTTTTCAGCTTCACATTTAAAGGCATCTCCACACTCAGTGCTGATGCTTTGGAAACCTGATCTCATCACTGCTGAGAAATAAATACCACTTTGGACTGCCTTTCCCTCCCTTCCCCAAACTGATGATGAAGAAATCTTGTGCCTGCCACTTCATGAGATTCACTGCAAAGTTGAAGCTCAAACTTATGACAGATGGTATCACAATTTCCACTTTACGTAAAGGTTGCATCAGTGCGCTTGAGCTGATGAACTCCGATATGTAAAATCTAATTTCAAGTGGAAATTCTGCTGTCTGACATTGCCTTTTTTTAATAGCGAAACCTGTTCTTCCACTCCCTGTGTGCAAGTCCTACAAGGTCGCCCAGAGAGGTCGATCAGCACAACACAGCAGTCCAGAACATGTCCCCCCTCCTCGTCCCACTGATATTTTACATGAGCAGCGATGCAAGGCTTTGCCTAACTACTCCTATGATTTTCTGGAGCAGATTCAGAAAACGCAAAGCTTTGCAGCCAGATCTCAAAGAAAAGAGGAAAAAAAAAGAACAGAAAAAAAACTCTTAGAAGAGGAAAAAAAAAAAAGCTGTGAAGCTCAGCTGGGTGAGGATGAGGAGAAGCCACATTCCCAGTGCTCAAACTCAGGGAGTCAATGCTGAAGCCTGAATGCCAGGAACTGCTGGGTGGGATCCAAGGGCTTGGGTTACACAGGTCAGGTTTTATGATCTAACAGTCCCCCTGGCCTGAAGTCAATAAACCACATTAACTAAGCGAGATTTTACAAATTAAACATATGCATAGAGCAGTAACAAAGGATCTTCTGAACTTTGACTTGAAAGTTCTCTCCTAAAGGGAATAGTAAATATTTTTAGAACTACATTTGCAGAAGACAGATGCTGCCCAGAATTGTATTATTAAGCCTTAAGACTTCAAGTGCCTCACTGTAGGAGGGGTAGAAGGAAAAGAGACATTTCCGACACAGAAGGTGTAATTGTACCTCTGACCACCTTTGCATTAAGGTCTCAAGGTTACTCAGGATGAATTTTGGCTGGCAGATTACAGCCGTGGCATATAAACAAAGTAACCGTGATTTCTAGTAACTGCATAGGTATAATCTTACTATCTAGTATTTACTGTATCTAATATATCTAAATATGTATATACCATATACAGATGGATATACTAGATACACACAACAGTATACATAATTTATACATAATACAATTATATAGTATTTACTTCTAGGCAGTGGCTACAGAGAAAGTATACTATTTCAGTAAAGCTTTGAGTACAAGTGGAATACTCACCCTAGGGAAAAACGCAATGAAAAATAAATGCTTTTGGACCATTTGAAAAATCATCCCTTTATCTTGCTGACACAGTGATAGGTGATACTGTCATTTATAAAGTTGAACGGTCTGGTTTGGAGAAGGTGTCATGCTTCACTTCTGCAGCATGAGCCATTTGTTAGGGAGATAATGCATCAACTGTTCTTCAGAAAAAAAGAAAACTACATTAAGCTAATTTTAAATCCAACAGCCTTGTTACTTCACTTGAATCCTTAATCACACTGTCTTTCAAACAAATGGTCTTGGCTCTTCATTTGTCCTTTCTCATGATATTTTGATAATGCGACTTTTAAAAAATGTTCTTGGCACGGGTGGGATGGTACCGCAGCCCTGGATGTCCCACGCTGGTGGTGTTCAGTAAGAGCATCCCTCCAAAGACACCACGCATGCACTTGCTTGGTGTTCACTGCAAAGGTAGAGAGCTTCCACCTCCCAGGAGCACAAAGGGATTTCTTATGGCATTGTAGGTCTCTGCTGTTTTCCATTACTATAGTTTCCCATCTATAAGGTCTCATTTCCACCCCCCCCATTAGTATAGTTAGCAGGCCCTGTGCCCATTATGCATGAAGCAAGGTACATGATCTTCAAGCACATGCAGTGGGGCCCCGCTGCCCGCTGGGTGCTCACAGCTGCCTCGAATGGGGCTGCTGAGAGGAAACAGCAAAAGACAGTTCAAACTGCAGACCTAAGCCCAGGGAAGCAAAGTAACAACAAACAAGTGCTGCTCAGGATGAAACCCTCCTATGTAACCCGCCTCGCTTCCACCGTCACGGGCTTTTTCCTAAAAACACAGGTTCATGTATCTAAAGTTGCTCTTCTTTTCCTGCCCTGAGGCTTTCCCACAAACCGTGTGTTTCTGCAGGTGGGCCAAGGACCCTCGGGTGTTGGGCACATGTGGAAGCTCTGAACCTGCGCAGGGGTGCCTAAGAGGGGCACCTCCGAACTCAAACAGTTCCATTCCTGCCACACTTTAAAAAACAAAGTACAGTGACTGACTTGCCAAGCTTTCAATATAAGGAGAAACTGAGGCAATACTGAAATGAGCATTGCTTCTATGTCATTTTTATCCATCACATACCATTAGGGGGAAACGAAAAAAAAAAAACCCAAAACCAACAAAAGCCCACACAAAATGATCATAGATGGCAAAAGCTGCTTTCCCTCTCTGGGGGAAGGAGGGATATTTGTGCAAGGAAAGACAAACCCTCTCACACACACTCAGACTGCACAAGAGCCCTGGAAGTAAATGACATCCAGTTCTCACGTGATAGTTCATGCACAGGGAAAATAAAATATATATATAAAAAAAAAAAAAAGCTGGTACAAAACCCATATATCAAATCCTCACTGCTTGAAGTGGGATGGAGATATGTATTTTTAACAAATACCACAATCTCAATTTTCATAATCCAGACTACGCCCTCTGGTTCTCCAACAGCTGACAGCAATCTTGGAAGCTGGGTTTCCCCAGGTCCCAGACAGGGACATCCTTCTCCCTCCCTCCCCCGTGCTTTCAGGCCTTTTTTCNCCCCTCTCCTTTGGCATACCACCATCTGGCAAGCTGAGCACATATCAAAACTGCCCTTTTGAAATAAAGGAAGCAGAAACCAAAAGTCAAGCCGTGCATTTCCAGCCCAAGGGAGACACCAGCCTTTGCAGCTCCATCCTCCCTTCCAAATCCATTACTAAACACCCATCCCCTTGCCGGAGACCGGCCCGTGCATCCCTGCCCTAGAGCAGGTGGGAGGCGAAATTCCCAGCTCAGCAGCTCCCCAGGACAATGCTTCTCCCAGGTGCCTAAGATAAACCAGGCTGACTCCAGGTCACACTGCCCTTCCCTGCCTGGCCAGCTGCTGCCTGCCACCTTCTGCGCTCCAGGTGCCTCTGCAGAAAGTTGGCAACTTGTTTTATTTAGCGACTGGTTGCTTGCCTTTTTTTAAAAGTATTATTTATTTAAATATAAGACATTTGCCAAAAACTGGAGGTGCCCAACCCACCTCCTTTTTGCTTGCTCGAGGACACACCAGGGATCAGGTGACAAGGCAACCCTCCACAGCCCGTGCCAGCTTGCTCTACTCCATTTACAACCATTTTGTAAAAAGAAGTGATCTTGCCACTTTTACAGCTTGTGCTGTTTATTCTTCATTAAATACACCTCTCTTTGGAAAAACCATTTACTCTAGCAGGAACACCACACATTTATTACTGGCACAGACAGCAGTCCATAATGTTGACAAATGCTATAATGATTGGTAAAACACTTACTGGTATAGCAGGCTTTAGGCTTAATTTCTAACATGCTGACAGCACACGGTGATAAATATTATATTTATTTGCACTTGAGCAGTAATAGCGGAGGCAAGTGGCCTCTGCGTGCCCAGGTAATGTCAGCTGTAGCTGGAGGATACTCCAGATCACATACCACCTTCCAATTTCTTACATCTTTTGTCTGGACCAAGCTTCAAAGGAGAGGGTGGAAATTCACAGCACTGCTTACCCACACACTATGTGCGGTGAACCCCAGAAGCGCAGACAGTGGGGAATGCAAGCAAGTTGCAATGTATTTTTTTTCTATGAACACAATAATTCACCCAAGCCAGAACTGCTCAGGGGACTGCACTGCTTTGAGGAGGAGAGTTCCTAATTTTAAGGGAAGAACTTCTGGCAAACGGCAGGATAGAGGACATGAGGGGAAAGGATCCAACTCTGCAACTCCATCTGAAATCGGGAACTGGGGCCTGGGTGTCAGGGCTGTGCAGGTGAACACCCTCAGCAAGGGTCACCAGCCACTCCAGAATGAGCTGCTATTGTGCCCTTTCCCCTCTTCATCCAAACATTTCTGACTCGGCATAATCTTGACATATAACAGGCGCTTTCCTGAGGTCTGAAAAAGACTCCTCTAGATTAAACAACAACAAAATAAGTCATTTCTTATTTTACTGTTGCCTGTAATCTAATAACCGCAGCGCTACATTCAAACTCATCCTTCTGGGTTCATCAAGACCACAGCCTACATGTGCTTGGTGAAATTATCCCTTTTCAGAAGGAAATACACACTCTCCCCCCCGAGCTGGGCTTGGGAAGGGGAGGAGAGCCACACCATGGGAGATCCATCCCTGTGGCCACCTCGGCTACTTGTTCTTCTGATGGGACAGGAGAGTTACTGCTCAGCAGGGCAGGGGGAAAACCCACCTGGATTCACATTTTATGGATGCCCACATAGGTAGTTAGACAAAAAGCTATTTCAGATGAAGGTCCACAACTGGGTAAACCCATAACATTGCTGTACAATAAAGAAAAACAGATTTCCTCACGCAACGCTGGCTTACAGTGGAGAGCTATCTTTGCATGGGTAATTCGTAACAGGTCCGCGTTTCAACAGCGAGTGGCAAACAAATGATTCTGCCATTTTTTCCCACAATATTTTAGTAGTATGATAAATAAGTTCAAAGTCTTTTCTAGGCTTTCTCAAGCTGCTTTCCACTATCTCTGAGTGCGCACCCCAGGAAGCTAGCATACATAGATAGTTAGCACTTGTGAATGTCTGCCTTCATATTTACAGCTGACTCAGACCGAACAGCATCCCTTGCAAGACATGGCAAGACAGAGATCCCAGTCCCAGGGAGCCTGGGAATTTGGCCACAGCCTTGAGCATTTCTGCCAAAAAGGAACAGGATACTGTTCTGGATGACGGAAAAAATGGGTTACACGGGGAAGGGGGTTGCAGGCAGCCACTTCATCTCCTCTCTACTTTTTCCTGGGTCAGTCTCAGAGTTCAGAAAAGCAGAAAATAACAGCACTAACCAAACGCTATGAAAAGCCAGAGCCCAAGAGAAGCAGATATGTTTCCCTGAAACGAGTGGATATTAGTTTTCTGGCAGTTTAAATATTGTATTCTGCTTACTGACTGTCAGTAAATTTACAAATAGTTGGCAGCTTTGGCTTATGACCAGGACCGAAAGGAATGTTGACTGTAGCAATTTAATGGTCTGTTCCTATCAGCAACAGCAGCAACGTTTAAAATACTTCTCATTGCTAGTGAATTTATCTTAAAAAAAACCCCAACAACAGAAGAGATGCTAGTTTTACATTTTTCACCCTGCTGAGGCCTCATATTAGATCATTATTCATTCCACACACCCCCAGCCACTTCTCCAAAGCTTTGAATTTTGCTTCATTCCAACTGCTAGGACTGCAAACTCAGTGATGAAAATAGACAACTTCTGGCTTTTTAACAAAAAAAAAAAAAAATCCCTCACTCCGTAACAAAGGCTTTATCCAGTATTTAAGCGGTGATGAGTCAGCGGTGCTGCTACACCAGAGACACTTAGACTGGACATTCTTCTTGAAGTTTCCAACTTTCTTGGTGCCAGAACAAAAAATACACGGACCGACAAAAGCCTTAAGAGAGCTGTGGTTTGTAAACTTACAGGGCTTCAATACTCCAGACTCTCACTTACCAGCCTCGTATTGCCAAGCGTGTTTTTCTTGCAAAAAATACTGCAGCTCCCATCCAAGAGGTGGTGGCTTTGTGCCTCGCACGTTCATGCCGTCCCCCTTTCCCATCCCCTCACAGATGGAGCAGCACAAGAACAAGCCCAAGCTCACAGAACTGCAGAAACCGCTCTGCTGCCCACAGCCAGAGAGATGTGCTGGCACAGTTGGGCTGCTCGGGGCCATGTTTTTCCATCAGTGGCCATGCAGGCGAGACGTGAGCTCAGGCTCTCTCCCTGGATGAGCTCCATCCTGAAAATGTTCACCAATAACACTGATGAAGTAGATAATTTCTAAATGACTTTTCCATCCTGTCCAAGCGTGGTCAGTTAACCAACACCAACGAGCTTTTAGAACACTTACTTTGCTCCAGTACCACGATGCACCTCCACTAGCAAAGCTCTACCACCTACACAAGATGCGCATCCCAGTGAAACTGGACACTCCAGCAGGACCTGGTGAATTATTTCCTTTACCGTAGTTTCCTCCATCTCAACCTGCTTCCCATGAATTTCTGCAACTTAGCCCTAAAGACTGCTAAGACATGCATTTCACTGCAAAGAAATAAATCTACAGAAAGGGCCACAGTCAGTTAAACTAATCAAGAGATTATACAAGAGTGCAAAATGCATCAAAAAGGAAGTGGTATAAAAATAAATTCAGGATGCCCGTCTAGGAATGTGAACTGTTTGCTTTCCATGCAATTATATAGGAGACAAATCATAGCTCTGGCTAAAAATGTAAACATCTCTATAAGCAATAGGGGAGGAAAAGCAGAGTATCCAAACTAAAAGGCTCTCATGCCATTAAATGTAATCACCAAGCAACTATTAGCCAGTCTGAAGAGAAGATGAAAGGATAATGGAGGGAGACATGGGCTGACAATTACAGTGGAAGTGAAGTAAATGAAATAGTCCATATTTATTTTATTAAACTTACACAGATATTAATAGCCAGATTGTACTCAGGGGGAGGAAGGGAGGGGAAAAAAAATAACCAAAGAGCTGGAATTAGTCTCGGGTTCCCAAGAGGGTCCTTCCTCACAGTCCCAGAGATAAGGACAGACTCACGGCCACCCTGGCTCCAGGCCATGGGATGGCACATCAGGGCATGCAAATAGTGTAACTGAGTGGGAGACTTTTGCTTATGCTAATACGGTCCTTTTGGACCAGCTTGTAAGCAAAGCATTAGCATCAGAAGAATTTTATAGCAACAGCCATAACGAAAACAAGACTTGCTTTTCATAGGTCTAGATTTTAAGGACACAGCCATCTCCCTCAGCAAAGTTCAAAGTCCGCAGCTACTATTGTTGTCATCATTTCATAGACAGGGGAGCTGGAGCACGGAGAACTGGAACAACTCACTGAGACCATCCTGGAGGCCAATGCCTGGAGCCCCCCCTCCCACCAGACCACCTGGGTTCCTCCAGCTCCTCCCCACAACTAAAAGGTTCCTCAGGACTTTATACAGCTGCTTCCCGGCCTCAAACACTTACAAATGTGATATCAGCAGTCCACTGCCTTCAAGAAAAATATGCAAGATAGTTTTCTTGGAGGCAGCAAGGTAGATAAAAGTGACGTGATGCTTGTTTTTAAAGAATGACCTCACTGTCTTTCAGAATTAGCATTACACAGCTGCATCCACAGAGGGATTTGCAGGACAGTTCCATGCTACAAAGCACTGTTAGACAACTCCTCACAGCAGAAAGTGGAGCATCTGTTGACGCTACAGTACTCCTCTTAAATACGTCCTCTAGAAAACCCAGCAGTATATCTGAATCAACACCAATACTCTTCCCAACGTCATCTCCAGAATCCAGGGGTAGTGTGCCAGCTGATGCTATCCTAGCTGTAAAGTGCAGCAGGGTTCGTTTTTAAAATGTTATAAGAGAACCTGCTCAGGAAGCAAGGTGACTACGTGACAAATATGCATTTCAGAACATCTACCTTTACTTACAAAAATAACCTATATTACATTTCAAAAAAACCTCCCTGCTTGAAACATTTGGTGAAGGACCCAGAAGAAATGTTTCCAGGAGCACTTCCTTAAGAGGAATTTGGAGGACTGCTTTGACTGATGCAGTTTCTTTCAGCAGCTCTGGACCAGTTGGAGGTGTCTCAGCAGAGGTTCCCCTCTGTCCCTGCCACACTAGAAATCCCAGTACAAAGTGGGATAAAAATACATATCAAAAGACCAAGATGGAGCTCTCCAGGACAAGGCTCGTCATCTTTGCCGCATGCTGGTTACTGCCTAGGATGACAAAATCAGAAATCCTCAGCTGCCCTCACAAAATCATCCCACTGTTCTACATTTCCCCTTCCAAACAGCAACACAGAGGAGCCATCAAATAAATAAACAAAGAAAAAAAAAATGTGGGTGCTATTTGTAACGCTTTTCTGACATTTCCTATTCTGAGCTGAATAGCAAGTGACAGCTAAAAAAAAAAAAAGTATTATTTGGATAAGCAAATGTATACTAGATAAAATGCTAGGAAGACAGATAGGAAGGTTACACTGTCAGCATGGCATACGCTCCGATGGCACGCTGTCAGCCCAGGGCTCAGGACTCATATGCATCTTTTCTGCGGCAGTATTAGGACAAGCATACAGTCGTTCGACTATATTACCCTGTAAAGGATATTGCTTTCCCATGAAAATCTCTGTTGCTTGTCCAGGACGCAACAAGAAAACACAGATAATGAAGACATCTGCAGATGATGTTTGAAAGACACAGCTAAAACTTGGGGGAAGAGTAAAATTGGATTTTTATCACTTAGCGATCTCAACTCTATTCCAGACCTTTTATTAATGGCACAGAAATGGATTTTATTTGTATGCATCATATTCTTAGATAGAACACATTAAAGCTTTAAGCAGAAACAAAACAACCGGGCAATATCAGGACTGCATTGCTTCCCAAAGCAATGGTAACCAGGCAATCCGGCAGCCGAGCTGCTTCGTGCCACAGCAACCCAGCACCCACCACGTACCCACACCCAGACACGCATCGCTTTGGACATAGCAAACTTAGATCCTGAGATTTCTTCTCTCTCTCTGCCTTCCTAGCATCAGTCTCCTTCATTAATGCCTCGTGCCCCTGTTTAGGAGGCCTGACCAGTACCTACAAAAGGTATTTTCATTTTCCTGCTGTAGTACATATTCCAAGCTGGAAAAAGATATTTATCAGGTTAAAGATGAAAGAGAAAAAAAAAAAAAGAAAAAGAAAAAAAAAGGCAGATCCCCAAGTGAAGCACTTCAAAAACTGAACCTACTTATTCTGTGACATTTGACAGTTGTTTGAATTACAACAGCACGTAGGGTAATAAACACATTTATTTTGAAACCAGACAGAAATAGGTTTAAGTAGTAAATCCTGACTCAGAAGTCACAAGTCACTTGCAAGCAAAAGGACCAGACCTTAAGTCTTGTACACTGCAACCTTCAGATTCCACCAAAAGTTACAACTCTAGAAGTAATCTCAGAAGTAAGGGAACTTGCTACTGTTTCGGCCAGGCAGGAAACAGAGTAGGAGCTCAACTGCTAAATAAATGATTCTTTGCAACAATTAGAAATGAAATGAAGTCTTTCTGGAATCCCACTGCAGCCCTGGCAACACACCCCAGGCTCCGCTGCCAGCTGAACTGCACGCAGCAAGCCAGATTTACCAGCATAAAACCTAAAAGCTCCAAATAACCGAGAGCTTTTTTCACCCTTCATATGAACATTACAGTCACGTGCATTTTGCAGCCATCAGTTTTGGCACGACTAATTCCATTTTCTTTTAATGATTTATGGGGGAGGTTGTTCTTGGAGCAGCCATCAGGAGAAATAAAGAATGACCTCCTTTCACAACATCAGAGATGTATTTGCACATAAACAGCTGAAGAGAACTGGACTCAACAGTCTGCAGATGCCCATGATATAATAAGAACAAATAAAAAGCTTATGACACTGTAACTCTGCACCAGCAAAAACATAAATCCTGATGGAAGCACTGGAGTCAGATGGCCTTTGAAATCGCTCACAGGTTCTAAATTTCCTGGCAATGAACTGCAGGGCGGGTATTAAAACACAAAAACCTTCTGCCAAACAAATACTGAGGCAATAAATAGTGATTGTAAAGCAGCGACAGACCTTTGAATCCATTGGTCAAGAAAATTGGTTTCTTGAAGACAGGGCGCAGATCT
Organism: Rynchops niger; assembly: GCA_013400035.1. Classification (NCBI taxonomy): domain Eukaryota; kingdom Metazoa; phylum Chordata; class Aves; order Charadriiformes; family Laridae; genus Rynchops; species Rynchops niger. The sequence goes on from VXBH01006072.1 coordinate 1,091,189, forward strand.
CTTTACTGGACCTGATCAAGTGACTACAGTAGATACCAAACACTGGAGACACCCTGCAGAACACATCTCCCCCCGGTTCCGCTTCCTCCGACAGGCAGCATCGCTCCATCTGGGAACAGGGAGCAGGAGGAGGCAGAAATCGCGGCAAGAGGGCTCTGATTCAGTGCACAGCAACACCACCATTAAAAAAAGCCCAAAAACCAGGGGGATGTTTAATGACCGGCAACAGTCAAGTTACAGAGGACTCTGCTGACCTGGGTTTATGAGAAGGGAGCCAGGCTCCCTGGGGCTTTGGCATCATTTGCTTCATCCCTCCCTGTGCTGAGCGCAGGTGAGCACCCACCGAGAGTGCCCCAGGGTGCGAAGGGGACAGGCAGGGACAGGTAGGCACCAGCCCCACCAGCAGTCCCAGCACAAGCAAATACCTTGCTGAAGACCCCGTATCACAGCCACCATGTTCAGTGGAGAAGATTGAGACATGCCAAGTCCTACCAACACCGAGCTGGAGGGAGAAAGGCAAAAAACCAACCAAACAAAAAAAAAAACCCACAAAAAAAAAAAAACCACAAAAAGAAATCAAGTTATCTCTGTAAAAACAAAGCACTTACAATAAATCCCCAGGTAAACAACCAACTCCGGACATTTTTTTAAATTTTTTTTTAACTTTTTAAAATTTGTTTCTATGTCTGAGCAACTCATCTCTAAAATCCATGACTAAATTCTTACTTCCTCTTCCAACTATATGCACCCTCTCAACACTTTTAATAGCAAAGTGATATAGATTGGATCAAGCACAGCGCTTCCATTAAGCTGTAATGTAGCAAATATCACTTCACAAGCCTTTAGTATTCATGGGCAGGCACTTCCCGCGTGAACCACAGCTACACCATCATTTAGCCGGCAATTACTTTCAATACAGCCTGCAGCACAAATAAATCTGTGATTATATAAATGCTAATACAAAGAAAAGATAACCTTTAGTACGAATCCAATGACTAACACAGAAGCACAACTAGAAAAATATTTCCTTAAGCACATTCTCAGCAGTCCTACAAAATGTACGCAGCATCCCAGCCATTGAAGGATGAATCAGGCCACAGGTTTGTAACGCTTCCCGATGTTGCTCAGCTGTAAAATACGGGATTCATTTTACAATCAGAACTGGATGGAGTTCAAAGTGAGGGATTATTAAAACCCGAAAGCCTCTAAGGTTTTCTCCACTTAAGGAAAGTGGGCAAGTATGTCTTTCTTTTTCTTGAATGCGTTTAACAAAAAAATCCATTTAAACTTTTAAAAAAAAAAAAATATATATATATATGATATTCCTCTCTACTGACACTTTTCCTTAGGAAAAAAGCATAAAATACAGTCCTTCATTCTTTCAGTTTGGGGATTTTTTTCCACAGGTAGAGGAGGGCAGTTCTTACTGTGAAATCTTTTCTGCAGAGACATCGCAGTCTCTGACCATCGGATGTTCTCCCCTCCCACCAGCTCAGCCACGGTCGCTTTGGTGAATAACCCAGAAGCACTCATTAAACCACCCCGTTAATTTACAAGGTGACGCCAAGCTGGGACCAGAACAATAGCTCAATATAGCACTGCGGTCCCTCAGAGAAATTAAAGACATTTTACACATCCAGGCCTAATCCTCTATCAGTATTTATAGGTAACGGATTCATATGGATTTATAGCCTCAAGGGATCCAGAGATGATCTATTCCCATCTCCCCATGTAACAGAGGCCACATCGTATCAATCAATTCCTCCCTGGCTTCTGCTTTAACTAGAGCATTTCCCTATACATCAATCCTTGATTCAACACCTTCCACGACACGGAATCCACTGGGTAACACTTGATAAATTGCTTCAGTGGTTAATTATCCACCCTCTTTAAAAAAGTGTATTCTATTTCCTGACAATGCATTATTTGTAAAATTACAACAGAGCTTTAATAAAATGACCTTTTTTTTAATCTGTAGCTATTGAAGAATGGACTAATAAGAACATAATCTCCCATTTTTATACACTCAAACAAAAAGGACATAAAAGAAGGTACTACTGTATAGAAAAATGGGGAAGATATGTTTTTAAAGACCTCCCAGAAAAAGAGATAGGGACACAGTGCAGGTCACTCGCCCAGATGTACCGGCCAGCTGGCTGAGAAAGAAGGCTATTTTACTAAACTGTATTAAAGTCACATTAGTTCAGCAAACAGTTAACAAAGATGCTAAATCCATAGACAACACTACCCTGGACATGAGAATTAAGACCCCCTACAATGCTCTTGGCCTTTAAAAAGAGCCTCCCAGTTGGTACAATAACACACAAACAACTAACATGCTCCTCTTCATAAGGAACGGGTCCTTCTTGCCAGGGCAACAAGACCACCCTGGATGCAGATCTTCATCTGCTCAGAGAACTTTCACATCCATCTTCATGTCTAAGCAAACCCCTGGAGAAGTGGGTTATTGGTGCTTTCTGCCCTGTGTACTTCTCCATGCTGCTCGACATAAGCAGGTCCATGGTGCAACCTGAGGGGCACCAGAGAGTGGTTAAAACTCTCTGATAACAGCAGGATAATTGCCTCCAGGTTCCTTCACCGAAAAACTCATTTACCAGGAGACACACATTCACAAAAACCATATATTGCAACTGTGCAGGTGGCAACGTTGTACTTAAAGAATATTATGTTATATATTAAAAAAAAAAACAAAAAAACAACAAACAAAAACACAAAACCAAAAAAAACCAACCAACTCCTCTGTGGAAGTCCTGATTCAAAGATGACTCAAACCAATGAAAAAGTCCTGCTTGATCATAAAAGCCCAGTCAGGCTGCCCAGGCAAAGTGGGGATGAGTTTTGCCAAGCTTATGGTCTAACGATTCATATCAAATCAAGTTGAACTAATGAGGCAATATTTACTGTGACAAAAGCAAGGGGAGAACCTCTCAGTTTTGTCTTCTCATACAAAGCATATCAGTGAGCAGAGAGTTACAAGTACATTTTTCTGCATATGACAAATATTTGAAGACATAAAACAAGCCATGCGTGTCTAAGCTTCTTCTGATGCATATAAAACACACATCATACTTAACCTCGGCAAATAAAAATCGTTGGGCCTGAGCCAGCATTTTTAAGATTTTCAGAATCAACCTCTAGTGCACTGCCTAGGTCATTTATAACAATAAAAAAAAAAAAAGGAGGGGGAGAAGAGAAAAAAAAAGAAAAAATGCTTCTACTATTTTAAAAAATTCTCTGCTGATCAATAAAGGTAACACAAGCTTCAATCTAGGCTCATTTTTAAAAAGGGCGAGGTCTCAGATACCACCTCTGTCACCAGCCTCAGCCAAGTTCCTCAGGAGGTTGAGATGAGCCGGCAGGAGGCGAGATGTCCAACCTCCACAGAGGTGACCACACACCACCTCGCAGCACTACAGTGCTGGTTTGCACCTGCAGTGCAACCACTCCCTGCCGTGGGCCACAAGACAACACAAGTCCTGGCCAAGAAGCACCAATGTCCAAGACACACAGCAGCACGACAGTGCTCCCACACCACGGGGTTCACAGCAAGCAATGCACGCACCAACCTAGGACTTGGAGACCATGCCAGAAACGGAGCCTTTCATGATTCCCGAGGCACAGTTTGGGAGCTAACAGCATTGATTTGGACCATACATTTGAGAGCCCTCAGCTGGCTGAAGATGACCTGGAAACTTGGGTTATTCAAAACCAAAAACCATACTTTTCGCAAATGAGAGGAAAGACTTAAGCCGTACAGACACTGAAGCAGCTCATTGGTGCAAGCTGATGGACAGGATTAACAAATAAGTAAAAGAAGGTAAGGAGGGAAGAATAAAAGTTTCAGGGCTGGTGAGCCTAAACTGCAGCAGTAGTTGAAATTAAGCAAAGAATGCCCTTTGAAGCCCAAAGACTGGCTTTGTGAGATGGTTCCTGTCTTGCAGAGTCTGCTCCACCTGACTGCCCGACACCCCAGCTTTCGGCACTGCTCCCCACTGATGCAACGCTCCTAATTACAAAATATTTGGGCAAAGACAGACTGTGTGCCCCAAAGCAAACATGCAAACTTCTCCCCCATTACTCGGGACATCAGCCAGAAGAAACACCAGTGAATGCAGAGAGTTCCACACACGGCCACCTTTCCTACCCAGGTTCACAGCATTTGACAAAATGGACAGTAATCTCTCTCAGGAAGGACAGAAAATAAAAATTTATAATTTTTTTTTTTTTTAGGAATGATTTATACATAGCAAAAATCCTAATGGAGCAACACGAGCTGCAGTTCAGAGGTGGCTCAGAGCTTCCCTACAGTTTTAAAGATACCAGTAACCTGTTAGTTATTAAAAGTCCTTCTGAGAAGCAAGCTGGCCTCTCTAAAAACCTTTGTCTTCAAAACTTGGTATTATTTTTAAACCCTAACAAAGGATCCAGGCTCAATGAATGCTCTCTCAACCCAGACTCCCTCTGATTATTATCAAAGGAATTGCTTAATACAAAGTCATTGCAGTTGTAAAATGCCAAGTGTGCAGTTAATATGCTGATACCAAAAACTGAAAATATAGCTGGTGAGCATCCCAAACCTTCTGCCAACTTACTCACGGTGTGAATATAAAAAAAAAAAAAAAAAAAAAGAAAAAAGTTTGCTACACAGCTTTAAGCTGTCAACAGATTTTATCCTAAATAGTTTTTAAATGAAACCAAATGCATGGGCAGCTGTGCTTGACTCCAGGTTTACTGGCAGACAATTAATGTTTTACTAATTCCAGAAAGAGCGAGCTCCTTCCTGATTGCTGTTAGGTTACAAGATTGTAAAACACCCTGCACTGCTTTAAAGCAGGCGTCCCTCCATGGCCCCGGGCAGGGATGCTGCAGCCAGTGAGGAGGAGGACGCAGGGGAGAGACACTTCCACCAGCGCTGCCAAGCATCCATGGGAAAGGTCGAGACTATTGATAGTGCGCACAAGGGTGCGGAGGAGACCAGAAATGCTGAGCTCGCTCCTGTGCCTGTTGGAAATTAGTGCGCCGAAAGCAAGCCGGGTAAAAGGTTAATGAAACACACGCTGAGGAAATAAAACAAGGACACAGATGACTGTGCCACAAGGCTCCAGGGCCGGCTACACTAGCTAGAGCCCTTTCCCCAGACAAAGGGCTGCAGAGATGTTACTGGAGTTAGGAAAGCAGAATGACATAAAGCTGTTTCTGCCTCCCATGGCGAGGGTTAGCGTGCCCTCGCAGGCACCACCACCTAATTCCCACTGTTCCAGACCCGCACTGTGCTCCCTTCTGTCCTCCAGCTGGGAAGGAGCTGTAGCTTTTGCAAGGAAGGAAATAGGTACAGAAACTGGGCAATGAAATCTACATGACACGAGGACATGCAGTGAGTGCTGCTTTGGGGATTCCTTGAAAGCAGCAGCGAAGCCAGTGGTGTGGTGAGAGCAGAGGTCTCAGAGGGGGAGTCCCGAGCACTGTGGTCCCCCCGAGCCGGGCTGCACCCTGCCCATAAGCCTGAAACTCAGTCCTGGAAACCTTAATCTCAGCTTCAAAACAGACTTTAACTTTTAAACTTAAGTTTTTAACTTCAAAACAAACTTTAACTGATAGGATACTCCAAGTTAGCACCTTCATTTGGTACCCCAACATATGGGCATCTTCACTGTCTGATCCACTACCATGCTTTATTTTGTGGCAGACAATACACTCTTCAGGCTTGAAATCAAAATTAATAGTGTGACGTTTTGCAGACGGTGGGGTTGGTTGTTTTTTTCTTTTCTAAAAAGGACAACTAATTTTTTTTTGTGCACAAACTTTCCTGTGCTGCGTTTATGCTACCACTATGGATTCCTGCAAAGTAACAGTATTTACAAGAAAGGGATCAACATGCTCTGGGTTTCAGATGTAACAATTAGAACTGCATAATAATTTTTTCTAATCTAAGCGTTTGAATAAACTTCTAGCTTGATTTCATTGAATACAGATTCCAGATCTAAAACCAACCATTTCTAGCATTACCTAACCAGGGTATCCTAAAATACACAAAGAAATAGAAGGAGGGAAAAAAGCACCAAACAAAACAAAAAACCCAAAGAAAACCCCATACATTGGAGAATTTCACTATTTCACTGATTTACTCATAAAGTGCCAGAAATACATAAACAATCCAGGATGTTCCCATTGTATTGTGAGAACCATTTAAGGACATAAACTCGAGAATATCTACGCACTATATAAGCTGCCGTTTGACCAGTCACTTGGTGGGTAGACAAACGATCTGATGCTTGGAATCACTTTTACAACTGGCACGCTAAAGCAACAGGCTTAGAAAAATATGAATGCAATGCAAGACTAAACCAAACAAAAAGCCTCAAACCAAAACAAACCAAACGCCAAACAAAAAGTAATTCACAGGAATTACTCTGCCAGCACTTCACCAGGTGAATGAAATCAGCAACCTGACAATTAGCAAAAGGAGTAAGTTCCCATTAAAAAAAAAAAAAAAAAAAACAGGCAGAAAGGAATTTTCAAGTGCGTGAATACAAATACTTGGCTTCATACTTGCTGTTGTTACCAATGCAATATGTTTAGCCATTTCTCTATGGCATACAAATCTCAACTCGGTATGAAAACAAATCACTGAAAGTCTTGGGAGATTAGTAAACGTCAGATCAAATAAGACCTTCTCCTAGACTATGCAGAGGCTGTACAAATTTATCAGAGTCTTACAGATTCTTTGCTCTCTTGACATGAATAGGTCAGAACAGCCCAGAGACAAAAAGCACAGTGAGATCAGATAACTAAAACTGCACAATTTTGAAAGGCCACTTACAGTTGGGCTTTGTTTTACGATTAACCTCATTCACAGAGAAATAGTTTTGGAGGTGGATAATGCCACAGGAGATATAGCAAGCAGCAGGAGAAAGCAGCTTTCTCTTCTCAAAGGCTCTCCCTAGTAGACAGCATAGGATTGACTCTTACGAGGAGCCAGACAGCCCACATCCCGCGGGCCTGAAAACCTCTGCTGAGCTGCGCAAACATAGCGGGGAGGTTTCAGATTGCTTGCAGAAACTAGAGAGATTACCAAGAGTTATACAATTGGGATGCATCCCTGGAGCTTTGCTGTCAGAAGATCCTACACAGAGAAGGTAAAGCCTCTGGGCTCTGGCAGTGTTGAGTAGAACAGAGTAACTTCAAGGGAGGAAGAAAGGAAGGAAGGAGAGGATCTGTGTTACAGAGGACATAACCAGGATGGATGAACAAGACAACCCAAAGTTTCCCCTGAGCTGTGCTGGTTCTCTCCCACCATCAGCCAAGCACAGAGAAAAATTCAGGAGAGCCACATTGACCCTGCACCAGTAGAGGAACAGCCGAGCACCCCGACGCCAGCCTGGGCATCCTGTCAGGTAAACCAGTCCATGCCCAGCTCAGGTGCTTTTGCCCTCCACAGACTATCACACAGATGCTGCTGGGAGAGCACGCAGGGCACAGGCAGCAAACGACAGCAGTCAGTATTTCTAGGATGGGGTAATGCCTCTGAAACTCAGTGGCACAGCTAGCAGTAAGGTTTGGACGTGAAAATACATCAGCCCCTTCTGCCTGATGGAGAAAACCAGCTCTCCTGCTGCGTTCCTGCCTGAGGTGAAGGGCAGGCAGGGCAGCAGCAGCACTAACCCTGGCTCAGCATTCATCGCCCACCCCTCTCCCCAGCACCCTATGCTGCTGCAGTTCAAGTGCCTATGGCAAACTTTCCAGCATCTGCAATTGTTTCCGAAGGATTTACAGCTCTGGCTGTCTTGCTCACCTTGTGGCACCCGCTAGGCATGTCCTCTCCTCTCCCTGAAGCCGGGTGCTTTCACTCACATTGCCCCAACAAGCTGGTCTTGCAAACATTTCCCATGCATTTAGGAGCACTCTCCCATAGCTCTGGTCAGAGCTATAAGCGCTGACCTTCTCCTTTCCCATCAGTCACCAGGGAATCGTTTGCATTTCCTGACAAGAAGATTGGGGGTGGGGGGACTCTGACATTTATCACCTGCCCTTCAGAGCAAAGAACAAAATCTGCCCAACCACCCACACACAGCCTCTGGGCCACCTCCAGCACATGCAGGTGTAGGCAATAAGGGAGAACAAGTTAAGGCTGAGTTCAATAAGATATTTAAGCCTATGCTTAGCTCTAGGAACCACAGGTCCTCCCAATTTCATGAGCTCTACCCAGTGCCAGGTTGGTACATACCTCTGCTCCTGCACCAAGCCACAAGCAAAAGGAGACCGGGAGTTCAGGAATTCACTGAATGCGCATCCAGAGCGATCTTTACTGGGATCCTTGTGCTGTGAGAGCCCTTCAAATATGGACTTCCGCCATTTACAGCACATTTGTATCAGAAGTTAATGACTCAATTACATAAAGTGCTTTTTTAAAATCATGGTACAATTAGTTCCAAAAAACACGGAAGTGTCCAACAACTTGAATACTCATTAAGAAGATACAATTATAAACATGAATCTAGTTATTTGCAACAGATACCAGAGCACACACTGTTTATAAAAACAATTGTTAGGTTTCTGTAAAACAGGATCATCTTGTGCTTTTTATTTAAGGAACACAATGGTAAAGAGCACAGAACCATTACAGCACGGAAAGGAACCCTGCTTGGAGGGTTACGTTGCCTTTTCAAAGGGAAATCGGGAGCACAATAATGTTTTATTGTTATTCTTTCAAAATACACAAGTGAACAATATATTCCTTAAAAACATTTTCTTGTAAACAACTTTAATAGTAAAAGCAAACAATACCTTAAGAAATAAAAGGAATTTATGTCCTTAAAGATCAAGTTATTATTTTGGCTTGTTGATGTGAAATAGAATGAACTATTTATTAGAGTTCAAATCATTTAGGAACTATAACCACAATGATCTCTAAGTAGAGATTATGGCAAGGAAACAGGACTGTAACATAAATATTTAGGATTTCAATGCAGCAAAGAACACGCACAACTTCTTAGCTATACGGCGAGAGGGCGATAGCACTGCCCTTCCCAGTGGCCACCTAACAACCACCAGGTAAGAATTGTACTGTTTGCAGACAAGCAAGACATTTAAGAGGACTTTAAAAAAAAAAAAAATAAAAATAAAAAAGAGAGAGACAGACAGAAAAAAAAAGAAAAATATTAATTTTCTTGGTAAAACTTGCAGCTTGTAAACCTGATTTCCAAAAATACAAGCTGGAGCCAAAGCCGACACTGGCACCGAGCACACAGACATGCGCCGCAAGCTGGGATGACTGATGGGCAGCCCTGACCTGACAGCCAGTGGACCAGGAACTTAATTAGAAAGAAACCAAATGAACCCGAGCTCTCAAGATGGCTCCGAAGGATGGGCTCGGGAGAGGGAGCGAACAAAGAGCCGCCACAGCAAGCAGCCGCCTGAGGGGTGCTCCTTGAGAAACTCCTCTCAGACTCATTCAACTCTTACTCAAGCCTCTTCCTTGTGTCTTAGGGGAAAAAAAAAAAACCTGCCCCAGGATTCACTTACGCTGTGGAAGCCCGTGCTCAGCCCTCCTTACCTCCTTCTCTCACTCACTCTGGTTCGGGATCCCCAGCCAGGCAGAAGCCGCTGGCAGAGGGTGTGATCGCAGGAGCTCCTCTGCTTCATACCTGGGTGCGGGACACTGAGCATGCTCCCGTCCCTCCCCGGCCAGGTTTCAGGGGGAGAGGAAAAAAAAAAAAAAAAAAAAAGCTTTCCTGAAAGCAGATTAGAGATGTCCCAGCAGTGGATGAGCTTTATCCTGGATCCGTTTCAAAGCATTTCAACTCAAAAGGGGATAAAGCAGCGAGCAAATTGCACCCAGCCGCAGCCTGTTTTAGCAACCGATTCTAAGTCAACCCACACAAACAAAAGTCCTTTGGAGGAAAACACAGGAGACCTGGGTCCCATTTCAGGTGCTGGCAAAACACACCTGCATGTTTACATGTGCCTCAGTTTCCCATCTATAAAGGAGCAGCTGTGAAGGCCTGGCTTATTCCTTCTTTTGTTCGCCTTGCCTGTAGCACACTGGGGTAATGTACAGCCTTTTACAAGGCATTTTTACAATACCTAAGACAACAGGGCTTTGACCTCTATTATAGCTGCTAAATAGTATCACGTTGTTTGCATCACTGTAAACCCAGAATTCAAGCAAATAAGGAACAGCTCCCACATGACTGTCAAAAAAAGTTTCCTCCAGTATCCAAACAGTGCCGGCAATATAATCAGACCTGCTGGAGCTGAGACATGAGATCTTATAGATCAGAAAGGGAAATGGGCAGAAGGATGGAAACGGCAGGCTGCTTTCCCGCAGCCGTAAGCGCACATTTGGTCCAGGGACTACCGCTTCCCCAGAGTCGAAGGTTGCCAGAAATCTTGCACCAGAATCTGCTCCAATTTGCATATAGCTTCCTTATGTCGCCTGTGCTCCAGCATGAAAACCCACGCTTGGCTGGGTGGCACCATTCTCCCAGTCAGAGGGCTTGCTCTGCCCATTTCACAGCAGGATCCTCACGACATGTCCATGTCACACCTCAGGTGAAAATCCTAGATTAGATGACTTCTTACAAACATACTATTTATGCCAGACACCGGTGCCAGTCTGGCTAGACGGCTGGAACGGGGACCAAGGCTCCGGTGGGTGCCCATGTGGTGGCTGGCATCCCCACCGGCCGGCTGGGGCAGAGCTGGCACGCTGACTTGCACATCCCACTACAGTAATATCCGCTTTTAGCATATCTGCCTTGTAAATAATGTCATTTCCCCAGGTCTTCCCAATCTGCTAATATGCCCTTTTAATTGAGTTGGGACTCAGGGGGTGTAGAAACAGCCCAGTCACACTGAAGGTAGAAAAATGAAGACCAGTGTTACCAGTAGCCCAACTTCAGGAGCCCAGGCAGAAGCCCTCAGCACAAGCACAGGTAACACAGGTGTGATCCTGCCCTCTCTTTTCTTCAGGTCTCCCCTGGCGCTCACAAGAGCTGTGATATCGGCCTGGTTCATTTTACTTTGAAATATAGCACAGGTTAAACTACCTGAAGAGGCAACCACAGGTTGGCCTGGAGGCTGATGGAGCTGAGGGTTAGCCCTGAGCAGGAGCCACACACCTCTCCCAGGGGCCAGCGTCACTGTCACCATGGGGCACTGCTGGGCAGAGATGTTGGGGATGGCAGGTTGGGTGGGACCAGGCAGCCTCAGGCTTCACCACAGAGCAGAGAGGCGTCGATGGCCAGCTCTCAAAAAACATGAAATTCAAAGACATTCAATTGAAATTGAGTCACCCTTACAAAGGCCCAACAAAGTAGTGCGAGAGGACATGCCAGTCTCCACCAGAATGGCTTTGGACTCCTGCTGATCCATACTGGATGGAAAGGACTACATGAATTGTTCACATTCTAAATTTTCAAGCCAGACAGATACAATATATTCCAAGCAATAAAGACTTCTGGTACAGTGAAAGGAAGAACATACACAAAAAATAAAGTGTCCAATGTTGGGGAAGGGCCCTTCCAATTCTCCAATCTGTAAAAGAAGCTTTATCAGAGTATAGCAATTCCCATATGGGATGGAGACAGGTTACATTGAGAGAAAACTTTGGCCATGTCAAGGTTTTGGGGGTCTTTTTGGTTTTGTTCTGCTTGCTTGGTTTTTTTTGTCATCAGCAGTTTGATTCTTTTGCTAAAATTTATAATCCCAAGAGACCACCAACCTTATCAGTCCCATTATTCCTGCCCCTAAGTACCCCCAGTCTACCCCATCCCCTATGCTTCTTGCTGAACAAAGGCATAAATCGTTACCAACATGCCCCCACCATCCTGGATCTGGCCACATCTGCATCATTTGTCACCACCCCATCTGTTACTTCACCTCCTGGACCTGCTGCTGCCCCAAGGCAGCCCCACAAAGTTGGGACTGCAGCACAGCTCAGTGCCACCCAACAGGACAGTCCAAGCTGCGATGACAATGAGCCACCCAGAGCTAGGCACATGTCACCTGAGACAGGGAAATGAGGAACCTCCAGGTACCCCAAAAGGTGCACAGTGCATCTCTAGCTACCTGCCTTTACAGCGTTGACATCAACAGCCTGGCAAAGACCAACATCCACGTTTCCCCAAAGAAGCTAATATAGTTCTCCAGGATCTTGCCTTTAAAAAGTCCATCCTTGCAGTGAATAAAGTCTTATCAAGTGTGGCAGAAAATAAACTTCAAAATATAATCGTATGCACTTGTACTAGGAGCTTTAAAAAAGCCATGCTGCTCAGCACGCCAGACTGCAGCAACCTACCCAGTCCCGATACGATCAGTTCTGAGCAAATACAGCACTGAACTTCTCCTTAACGACTTCAATGCTGCCAAGACTGATGGTTTTCACACATATCTGATGGTTTTCTAAAAAAAAATCATCTCCTGGAGTCATGCGATAAAGTAGAAATATCCACTTTTATTAAGTGAAAGGCTTTTAGATCATCATTTTTGCCCAGGGAACAAAAAAAGTGAACCTTTACATTACAAAGCTGGAAAAATTCTAGAGCTAAAAGACCCTTCCACAGCTAACATTTCTTTAAATCTTGGGGAGGGCGGGAAGGAAGGGCACTAAATAAGCTAAAGGTGGGGGTTTTTTGAGCTCTTCTCACAACTTACATGAACATCTAAGTTCCTGGTGGGTTTGGTTTTTTTTTCCCCCCAGAAATTTATGCTGTGAGTAATCCTGAGCAGCGACTAAATTCAAGGAAATGATGAGCTCTCTGCCATTACTGCAACAATATGAAACAAGGTGACAAGCACAGAATAAATTCCCAATTATTCCTGCAGTTCTTCCTGTCACTACACAGTGCTCTGTCTTTAAAATAACAAAATAAAAAAATTAAACACAATCTGGAGACCTGTAAATGCTCAGGCGAAAGGGCCCATTTTACAGGGCCCGCTGTAAGATCTTCTCCCTCAAGCCCCAATATTTCCATTGGGTTTCCAGGCGTGATCCCTCGATTTTCAAGGTTGAAACTCCCACTGAAAGCCAACGCAGCGTTGCCAGCTGGTGCCTGCCAACTCTGAGCCACCTCAGGAACTGAAACACTTGTAAAAATTAAGGAATAATAATAAAAAACGAAGCCTGCGCCATTTAGCCACGACACCCCCAGCGGGCCCCTCCAGCTCAGCTCACATCGCGGCCCTGACCCATCAGCCTTGATGCTGAGGATGTGGCGAAGGACAGCCCCAGGCCAGCTCACACCACCGGCTGCTGCTGAGCCTCTGTGTTTGCTGTTCTCCCACCCGTTTCTAGGGCTGTCCCGTGGGAGGACACAGCTCAGGCTGAACTTGCCACCCTCCTGCCCAGCTTGACCTCGGACCCCCCCCCTCCTCAGCCCCGGGGAAATGAGGCCAACGGGTGCTCTTTTCTCCTCTGCAATCCGTTCACTTTGTGGCTGCGAGCAGGAAAGGAACAAAGCTCCTCCATCATCTCCTGATCCACATTCGAGCCACCTCCAACGCTGCAGGAGAGTCTCGTAGAGGAGGTTTGGAAACTGCCACCTCCTCCTCAGGGACACAGGACCGCCGAGCTGCCCGAGTTTGCCGCTTCTCCAGTGACAGCCGGATTCTTCCCACAGCAGAAGGTGGCTCCAAGCGTTCTGTGTCCTCGCGTCAACTCTTCACCCTGTCTCATTGAGATGTTCCTCCCCGCTGCCCCCTCCTTGCCCTTAACCTCCACGAGCACTAATGGGGTCCTTTGCAAATCCAGTGCACATTAAGTAGAGCTCAGCAGGCTTGAAACGCTAATATTCTCATGCATATACAGAAAAGCAAGTTTTATTCTAAATAGAAGTGGCAGCTTCTAATTTAAGACTATGTAATTTGACTGCCAGCCACAACAAAAGCTACCTATTTCTCATGTAGGCAAACAGTCTCTTATAATGCCATCTCAACGTGCAATTTCAAATAAAGGAGACGGACTTCTGCGTTATACAGAGAGTGCGTGGGTTCCCTTTGCTGCTAACCCCTTCTGCCGGGGCTCACTCCCCAGCAGCCCAGTTGTATTTTTTATGGATGAAATTCCACTCCCTCCACTAACGCCATCAACCAGTGTCGGGGAGCAAGAATTGCGTTAAATTATTTCACCCACAGTCAGAGTGCCCACAGGGGCGGGGAAGAGGGAGCGGGTGGAGGGGAGGCAGCCAGGGACCAGAATCCCACATGGTCCTGAACACATACAGGGCTTCTCATCTGCTTAGGCTTCTTTACTCTTTACTCTGAGGGCGGTGAGCCCCTGGCCCAGGTTGCCCAGAGAAGCTGTGGCTGCCCCATCCCTGGAGGGGTTCAGGGCCAGGCTGGATGGGGCTTGGAGCAGCCTGGTCTGGTGGGAGGTGTCCCTGCCCAGGGCCGGGGGTGGGACTGGATGATGTTTAAGGTCCCTTCCAACTCTAACTATTCTGTGACTCTTTATACATATATCCACGAATTTACATATACATATGCACAAATATACATGCACTCCTATAAAATGCAATTTAAATCATGCACACTGTTCCTGCAGTGACTTGTGTGCCTGTCACCAAGACACCCAGCAGAGCTCCAACAGTCCCCCACTCACTTGGTTCCAGCCAGTGGGCTCCCGCAAGACCCCAGGGCACGGCTGCTCTGCTCCTGAGGCAGGATCGGGACCTGCTGCACCCCAGATCACACTTTTCCTTGCCCAAACATAGGAAATCCAAGCTTTCCACTTCCAGGCACTGGTCCCCAGTCTGAACTGGGGACAAGCTCACTCCAGCAGGAAACATCCCCACCTCACGGATCCAGAGCACAATGCACACAGCTTTATCCGCTTTATTTTTCAACCTGCTGTATTGCTAGAATAAGTTTAGCTGTTATACGTGGGCCTCAGATCCATAATCCCACCCTCAGCAGCTGTTAATCTCTGCAGTATTTACAGCAGATGTTACAGCTCCGTAATAAGGTAAAAGAATTGAGACTTCCAAAACCGGGGCTGCAGGGAGGCGAAGCAGAGCACAACCCCTGCGCCGGGCTCAGACACTCAGCTGCAGATGCAGCATCACCCCACGCCGTAAAGAGCCACAGCGGAGCGTACAGGAACTCAAGGAAGTTTCAAGTGTTACCATAGTGGCATTAAAAAGCTGCCAGCTTCCTGTGAGTCAAGCAGCAGAGGCTGAAATTCAGCGTTTAAAGGATCATTAAATATAAGTGACTTAAATTATACATTCCAGTTGTTGGAACTGACACCATTTAAAACACACCATTTATTCCCCGTTTCCTCCGACACTGATTATTATCCACTAAAAGATGAGCGTTTTCTTACAGGCACTCAAGTACCAAACTAGGGATTTATAAATTGGAGATAATTAAAAGGTTTTGCATTACGAATAAAGTAAAAAATTTACACTCCATAGGCCACTCCAGAACTCTTAAAGAGTCAAAATGGACATTTTATACATGAAAGCCTGCCTGCTCTCTATCAAGGCTGCTAATTCAGGCACAAGAAGCTCGGAGCTATTTTACAGTGGATTCACAATCAAACATTTGCCAAAATGGTGGAGGACCCGAGACAGACTCAGGACCCATCGTTAATTCACCCACATGGAGCTCTGTGAGCTGAAGCTCTATTAAGCTGACACAAATAAATTGCCTGCTTCTCCTTGATAAATACACAGAGCGACTTGCAAGATGTTACTTTTCAGACTTCGAAGTCAAGGAGCTGTACGATTTTCTTGGGTGGCAATGACGGTGCTTTGCCAGGAGCAAGGAAGGGAGGCACAAGGGACTGCCCAAGGCCATGAGAACTGGGAGAGCCCCTTCCCCATCCACCCAGAGCACCCACAGCCCCTGCCAAAGCCCAGTTTGGTCAGCCCCAATTCCTGATAGACCAGCAGCTCCTTGCAACTGGGGCCATGCTGCAGCCTTGTGGTCAGACATCCCAACCCAGAGCACCTGTGTGTATTTGTCTTTGCCTTGGATCAGAATTGCACTGGTGGTGTGAGCAGTAGAGACCAAGCTTGTAAGCTTCAAAGCAAACGCTCTGAGACCATTTAGCCTCCTAAAATGGCTTGGGAGGAAGAATACTGTTCTTAATTTAGCCTAGAGAACCAGGAGAAATCCATGTTCCGTCTGAGAACAAGCTCTTACCCAGCACTTCTAACCCACAGAGCTCAGAGTGCTCTGCAAGAATCACCGACCCCTTTCCTTCGTCAGGGAAACTGAGGCACAAGTCAGTCTCTCTTGAGCAACCCTGGGGCAAGCTGGTTGCGATGGCCACCCTTCCACCCTTTGCACTGGGCTGCCGGCCACCAAGGTCATGGTCCTTGCATCTTGCTGTGTGCCATTTGGCAGAGATGTGTCGCATTTGAACAACTTGACTGATACAAAAAGGCATTGGGATGGGTTGCTTGACCAATCTCACCATGCAAAGCTTTGATGCATCGCAAAACATTATCCTAGAACAAAAATAAACCTAGCAAGTGATGGTGGAAGTGCTTCAACACCCAGGGGCGGTGGCGGGAGCCGTGGCAGGGGGAGCTAGGCCTGGATGTTACAACTTTATCCCCATTCTACATACCAGGTAAAACTGAGGCACGGCAAAGAAAAGCAAGTTGCTGCTGTGCTGAGATGGTGAGAGCAAAGCCCCTCAAAATCCTTCCTGCGTCATGGTCTCATGCAGGATGCCCGACTCTTCACCCCAGTAACAATGCACATGAAGGGATTTACACCTGCCAATGTGACAGCAGATGATGGAATTGTCCACGGACATCTCAGTAACTTGAAACACGGTCCTTTTAACATGCTTTGCCTCCCTTCCCTGAAATTTGCAAGCCAGAAAAAGCACTATTGATCTCGCTGCCTGTCAGGAATAAGATAGAGACTAATTAAGCACCAAGATCTCAGGGAAGGAGCCTCCAAGGAGTCTTTCCATTCAAACAAGGACCGTTACAAAATACCAGGAGGAGGAAAAAAAAAAAAAAAAGAAAAAAGAAAAAAGCCACACTCTGGATCTTCACTGCCAGCTCGCTCTTCCCTGCGCTCACAGGAGTGCAGAGCATCGTAGACTCAGAACAGAAGGAGCGGCTCCGAGACACTCGGAGGAGAGCTATGGCTGTGAGCGTAAGACAGAGGGAAAGGAGAGGCAATGCAAACAGCAGCAAATACAAACAGTGACTCATGACACACAGCAAACAAACAGCGCTGTAACAGTTTTTGCAATTATAATTCAAACCAAAATAAACAAGAATGACAGTCCAGCACAAGGAAAGGGAGGATGACAGTGACGGGAGGGGGGTGTGGGCACTCCATCACATTCACATCTGTTGCTCTCATAACATCCCAAATGAGCAGCTCCAGAAAGAAGCAGAGAAGGAAGGAAAAATTAGGACAGCAGCAATTTCTTGTGATCTACATCAGTGCTTGAAGTTTTCATGACTGCACTGAGAGCAGAATTTATATCCCAAAGCCATATAACAGCCTACAACACTGCTACCGGTTTTGACCCCTGTACCCTGAAAGCACCTCTAACAACAGAAATAAGAAGTCCAACTTGGTGGGTTAATGAGTAAAATAGAGCCTGCGTGGTGGGTGGGTGGACAGAAGGCAACAGAGCGGGGGGAGAAATCACACATTGGCAAGGGGCACCAGTTTAACTGCTCTGCAAATCCTCCAGTGAAGCAGATTCACAATTTCTTTTGCTATTGCTTCATTACCCTCCTAGTGAGAAACTCTCCCCTAATACGTACCTTGAATATTTTTTTCCGGCAAATCAAGGAATTTCCCCCTGGTGGGTACTAAAAGCTGATCATCATCCTTTTTACAGAAACCTTTTATGCGTCAAAAAATGTATTGCCTGCACTCAGGCTTCTATTTCCAAATACAATTCCTTCAGCTTTCTCTCTCTGGCCCCATTTGCCGAGCCTCCCATCTGTGCGGTTCATCTCCAGACTTGCAAGTGTGACCAGTTCCCTCCTGCCTCGCACCGCCCAGCACCCCTCACTGCAGCGGGAAGCAATTATCAAGCGATGTTTCAACGCACATCGCTTCTATAATGAGAGATTTGACTCCTTTCCCCAAACCTCAGGACGCTGTTGACTTGTTTGAGCTGGCCATCCACAACAGCTCCCCCCGCCACCCTCCACGGACCTCCCTGCACTGCTGCTCCTCCTTCTCCTCAGTCACCTCCTGCTCCCTCCAGAGCCACCACTGCACCCTCCTCTTCCCTGTACCTCATCGTGTTGGTGCTGCTGTTTTTGCTGTTCACCAAGATGATCTGAAATTCTGCTCCTAAGCCTTAGTCACACCAGCAGCCTCTCTCATGCACTAACAGGTTACCCCATTAAAGAGGGAACCTGGCCTATTTTTTTTTTTTCTTTTTAAGTTAGCTTTTCTTTTAGACCCCCATCCTCCTCCTCCTCTCTGCTCTGGGACTTTTTTGAGGAATCAGGGTCAGATTCCCTGATCCTTCATTTTCTGGGTCTTCCCTTCGCCTCTCATTGAAGGCCCGGAGTGGGCTTTGCTCTGCTCCTCTTCCCTCCCCACCACATCCCCGAAGAACATCGACAGCGCTCACCAATGGTTCTTGCCAAGACCAGGTTTTCCCCAAGTCATCTAGAAGAATTTCACCAAGCCCAGCTGATGTGAGCACTGGATAATCTCTTCTTTCTCTAGTCACGTTCCCTTACCTCCCCTTTTGAAAAAGCTACACGCCTGTGTATGTAATTAGCCCTACACTTTTGTGAGGGCCGAAGCAGAGGAAGCACAGAGCACGTCCGCCTCTTGCAACCCCTCATCTCTCCGGCCTTGCTCTGCTCCTCTGTGGCCTTTCTCACACATTCCACTTTCTTTGCAAGAACTTCCCCCAATTTGGAAGCCTTTAAATAAATAGTTTTTCCACTAGAGGGCACAAAGACAATTTCTCCTAAATGGAAACTGATGTTAGAAGGATTAATAAAATAATTACTAGCATCTCACCAAAGGTATTTCAAACTCCAAGAAATGAACACTGAATAAGTTGAGATGTAGCTCCAACTCACCACCACCACATGCCTCTAACATGTAGAGATTGCAAACCCAGAAATCCGAAAGCGACACTACTCTAACAAGATCTCCTCTACAACACTAAGCACTTTATCCAGTGATTTCTACACTGCCCACAACTTCTCATTAGGCAGGCCACAGTATTAACGCAGCACTGGAGACAGAAAATTCATCCTAGTATTTTCTAAGTTGAATTTATCCAAATTCAGCTTCAAGTCGCTGAACTTTTTTTATGTGTTTATTTGCTACATCAAAACAAGTTCTCCACCAGCAAAGATCTTCTGTTTGTGGGTACTTTTAGATCACGATAAGTCACCTCCTGACCCATCTTGGGTAAACTAAAGAGATTTTAGCCTTTAAGGCTCTTCTCTACAAGCCAGCTTTTCCAGATTTAAAGCTTGTCTTGTAAACTTACAGGTTGAATCTATAACCGTGACGCCTTAACCAGTTCCTCACCAAGGAGCGGTGCTGGTCCACAAAACATGTACCAAGTCAGCAAGAAAGCAACTGAGTCAAGCATGTGCTTGCACAAACGCAACGAGCGGGACAAGGGCACTAAGTTCAGAGCATTTTGTACCTTGAGAGCACCGCGGCCCTCAGGGTTCATCAGCTTCCCCAGCCCCACCAACAGCTTAGGTACAGCAAGCCTTGCATGAACCTACCTTGCTGACTTCCGTAATCCTGACAACCCGCTCTTCCATGGCCCAAGCCGAGGAGGTGTGCAAGCCCTTGGTAGCCCACTCGTGTGCGGGTGCCTACACGCACACCCAGGCTCCCCTCCATGACCGGGTGTCCTTCAATGCGCACCCGCTCCTCCAGCCCGAAAGCAGCGCGCTTTGCTTTCTGCCCACTGCTGCCTGAGAATTTCCACTTACTGGAAGGTTTGGCTTAAGCGGGGCCAGCCCAGAGAGTTTTGCTAATGGAAGAGGAGAGACAATAGCAATACGCAGGTGCTTCCTCCCATTTAAAGTGTTTACTTGTGCAGCTTAACACAGTGACGCTATTGTGAATTAGATCTGCACGCTGGTTTACAGAGTTCAAAAGGTAGCACGTAACAAAAGGAACCCCAAAATACTGCTTCTTAAATGAAATGCTGCAGATAAAGCGTTGCAGTTTTTTTTTTTCTTTCCTTTTAAACTCTGCTTCCTTTGCCAATGCCAAGTAAGAGGGTTTTTCCAACCATACAATAAAAGCAGTTTCAAATGGGAAATGATACATACTGTATCAAAACAAAACAAAAACCCCAACACAAAAGCAACGATTTATCAGTATACCTCCACTGCCTATGCAGCAGCTCTTTGTGGCATGGAAAGAACAACTCTCACAGCTACTAGTGAAGGCGGAACCCGAGACCGTTATAACTGCACGCGCTCTCAGAGAAATCAAAAAGATCAAGAGAGAAGGTAAAGTATAGCTACGCCACAACACAGAGTTAAGGAAAACTTCAGTCCAAAAGAGGAACAAAGGAGTATTTGTTTTATGAGATAAAGCAAGCAATTCAGCTGTATTCCACAGTAAACCATTTGGCTTAGGACTGAAACAGGGAAGGAAAACAAAACACACACACAAAAAAAAGAGCATCTGATTCTAATTTTGTTGTCCTAAGCTTACATTACGTGAATCAAGATGTTTACTAGAGGTGCCAGGCACTCAAATCCATGGTTGGATCTTGTACATAAGAAGTATCAGATGTACTGAACATCTTGCAGTTCTCTCTACAGCCAGCGAAGTCTCAAAGATACTCATCACTTAGCAGTAGAATAATAATAATAACGACATTATAACAACAAATGTCAAGACTCTAAACAAACTCAGAAATCCAACTTTATAGTCACCATTTTGTTTAAATCTCAGTCCTTCCACAGCACCACCCTTTTACTGTTCGAGAAGTTTCAAATAAATTGTCTTCATATTCAAGGCCCTGCAACTTAAGACTGCACCTCACTTTCACATAAAACTACACCACAAAATGCCAGCTGCGTTGAAACCAATAGCGCACACATTCCCATTCAACCCCATTCACTTAATGTCAAAATAAATAGAATTGAGTCCTTTCATCCAAGTGCTGTATTATTTTGCCCGCTCTCCCTGGTCGCCGCTATTTTAGATGTGCTTCCATCGATTTTCCTTCTTGGTGGGAACTGACAATGGGATTCAGCACTTTGCTCTCTGCTATCATTTTCTGTGAGATCTGGTGGGATGATTGCTCTGAGAATGTCAGATCCAGACTCCCTCCATTCTCTATCATCAGTGAAACTAGAAATGGCAATTAAAATCCCTTCTCTCCATTGCTCGTCAGAGCCATGTGCTAGGAAGTAAGTGGCAAGTGCTGCTTTCATTGATCCAAGTGACAGAGTAATGCAATGACTTAAAATTAGCAGGTTAATAATTTTAGAGTCGCTTTTATTGCAATCCTGTGTCCAGCTTACTGGACTTCTTGAAGTAACGTAAGAATGTGCGCTAAAAACAGCTGCAGCAACTCATGAACTCAACTACTGACTAACAGTTTGGACCAAACCTGTTTTACCTGTGCTGAGGCAGTCTGTCAGCGCTCACCCACCCACCCACACACTCTCCTCATTTGAAACAGCACTAGCAAACAGCAGATGGGCTTCATAACCTCTTAAACCACCATGTCTCTTCTGCAAACAAATCTTTGGCATGCAAAGGCTATATGAGCATAGAATCATTGTAGATCACCTTGAAGATCATCTAGTTCCCACCCCCTGCTGTGGGAGGAATGCCTCGCACTAGACCAGGTTGCTCAAAGCCCCACCCAGCCTGGCCTTGAACACCTCCAGGGATGGGACATCCAGAGCTTCTCCGGGCAACCTGGGACAGCGTCTCACCACCCTCAGGAAATTCCTTATCCACCAAGTGGCCCATCCATCAAGTTCATGCTTCTCCAATTTAAAGACAAAGATGCCGTTCAAGCATCTACAGTCTTCAAGTTACCCACAAAAAAGACGACAAGGCATCATGTGCATCATGTTCGCAGGTGCACACAGGGTGGAGTAACTGCTAGGCAGTCTCTGCTCCAAATCGCTCAGCATCACCACAAGCAACCCATCCTGAATTGCTCCGCCATCCCTTCCAGCAGCCCTGCAGAGAGGGACCAGGGACCTTGCAAGGGGGCAGACAGGAAGACAGCACTCCTGTGTTTCTTTTATTGTAGGTTTTAGTCTTTAGTCTTGCTGGACACAAGCAACCCATGTGTTTTATTTTTATGGCTTTCATTGTACTGCTGCATGCAGCTCCTGAAGGGACATAAGATGCTATTGCTTTAGAGAAGACCCAACTGAAAAACAATTTAATGCACATTCACTGAAAGAGAGCATTAGAGAGTAAACAGGTAAAAGTAACTTCATTCCGCAGCGGTGGCTTATGGATGCTCAGAGACATTGAGATTTATTACATACTGTCTCGGGCAGGTGGGAGGACAGCCAGAGGAGAGAGGAATTTCTGGTTGTAAACTGTCTCAAATGCCAAAACCCAAGTGCCTCTTTACAGGATCTTTACTTGTACTCGCTCCGAGGATGCAAGAAGAGGGGCGGACAGGGGCCCAAGCCATCGCTGAGGACATCCAACGTGCCCCGGAACAGCGATGCAAGTCCAGGGCTTGGTCCCACCGGGGCAGGAGGGCTGCAGGAAAGCTGCCCCCTCCCTGTGCTGCTCCTGGGCACCATGTGCCGGTGCACCAAGCACTGCACAGTTCAGTGGGACCATGGGAGTGGGTGGGAAAAATTGGGAAGAACATTAGGAAAAGCTTTTCCAAAGCTCTTAGTATGGCAGAAGAGGACAAGTCCTGCTTTACAAATAACAACTATAAGAAAGCACCTCTGTGGGGAAACACACTTCTACCAAATCCTAAGCTCTTTTTTTGTTTTATATGACTGAGAATGGAAGAACTCCCGAAGGACTCCAGCCTGAAAGACCTGAATCCTGCAAGCAGCAATGCACAGAAGCTGGAATTGAACACAACCGGAGTTGGCAAGAAGAACAAATCAGAGGTTTTCATTGTGGCAAAGGAGGCTTTCAGCAGTAACACAATGTTCAAAACTTTGTTGCATTACTTTTATGATTCCTCCCAGCAGCATGCAACAAAACATATCTCAGCTGTAATCAATTTCTTACAGCCTTATATAAACATTATAGGAATTCTGTCCTCTGTAATACTTCTTGCTCTCAAGGCTGCAATAAATAAGTCAGTTACAACCCCACTGCCTCTTTGTCTCCTATCTTGCTGTGTCAACTCACTGCTTTTATTTCTTTTAAGCAACCAGTGTAACCACTTTCAGCTTCAACAAACAGTTTAAACATAACCTGTAGCTAAACTCTAGGCAGAATGAAGGATTTTACATTCACAGAGGAGGAGTGGAAACGAAGAGCTATTTTCCGCTGTTAAAAACACCTTCCTTTCATCTCCAATCTCTCTCCAGTATCAAGGAAGGGAATTCTGCTAGCAAATCCCTCAACGAAAAACTCAGAGAAGTGGGCCTGGAAAGTCCAAGAGACAGTAGTCACTACAGTTACATTTTCAAAAGCTGCATAACAGGCATCCTGGCATCAACCCTCATCAACTGATGAGGATACTGGCACTGGTCCTTGCATGTCATCAGCAAGCCATTTTCTCCAGTGTCACCTCACTGCTCAAAGACAGTGTTGTGGTCATAACCCAGGGAGACAGGAGAGGACCAGGGTGCTCAGCTCCAGGAGGGGCACATGCCATTGAATTGAATATCTATCGTTTGATAGATATTCAAGAGACCTTCTGGGAAATTAATCGCTCCCCTCCAGGACCACACTTCAGCCTGTCCTCAGTCCTGCCCAAAGCACCTCCAGGTGTAGATCCAGGCATAACTATCATGCTTGGTCCCAAGTTGTAGGGACACCTGAGAGGGGAATTGTCGAGGCAACTCAAGGCGAAACCTGAACTGGGCCCAGAGAGCTCTGACAGAGCTGTGTGTCAATCAGGCACTGAACTGTTTTGCTTCAAGGCACAGGCTTCGTTTTGTCTATGAAGGCCATAGTTTGTCAGACCAGAGGTCCACCTACTCCATAGTCCCGTCTCAAAGAGCAGCAGCAGCGACTGCTTTGGGAGAAGTGCTACAAGAGGACAAGTGTGCAGTGGTGCTTCCCCAGAAGAGTACCCCACCTGGCAGAGGCTGTGGCTCAAGGACTACCTAAGCCAGAAGAATTATCTTGAAATAGCCCTGGTAGGGTTTCTCCCTGTCATTCTCCCTCTGTTTCATCCAGAGAATGGCAAATTCACCCCACCACTACAATAAAGCCGCAGGGAGGGCAGGGAGCAGGGCGGGAGAAGAGACACCTGAGCCAATTTCTAAGAATTTGCATCCTTTGAACACTTCACTCATGCATAATTGAACGGGACCGTTTGGACTACAACAAAGTGGAATTTTTTTAATATCTTTCCATCCCCCCCCCACTACCAGACCCATCACGTGAAGGGTGCTGTCATACAATGGCCTTGGGGGAGGTTTGCAAACTTGGAGAATTTACTGAGAAGCAAAGTAAACCACTACTGACAGCAAGTGGACCAGAGCCCAGATCCCCGAGAGGTTCTGGCATTGGGAGGACCCAGAAAAAATAAGCCAGCCTTGACCCGGCATCGGGGGAGGCTGAGAGGAGCACACGCGTGTATTTTATTTCACTTCACACTAACCTCCATTTGACCGGTTACACCAATAAATCTCTGCTTGTCCTAAGCACACTTCTAGAGACTGAGGAAGAATTTGGAAGACTTCACAATATAGCCAGACCTTGCCAGTCACTGCATTGCCACTTAACTCCTCACGGGTTTCAAGAAACAAAGTATTAAGCAGGCACGTATGACACATACAACCCATAAAACAAGTGAAACTGCAGCCAAAAAAAAAAAAAAATCAATCAAGCTTAGAAGAGAAAAAAGAAAAGTAGTACGTAGGGATTTGATAGGTGATCGTGATCACTTAGTTCCTCCTGGGCAGAAAAGCAGTATCTGGTCCCCAGAGAATATATCCCAGGGCATGGAGAGGCACAGGAGCAAGGCGGCACTGCAGCCCCAGCACCGACCCAACAGGGACAGCCATACCTGCCACTGCAGGGACCTGCAGCCTGTATGGCAAGGGAAAGCACCGTGCACACACTCTGCACGAACGCAGGGCTTTTGCCTGATTAAAAGAACAAACCAAGATGTATTTATGTTGCCCGGACTGCCCTCAGTGCAGGAGGGATCCGGCACATCTTGTTTTCCATCAGCACACGTGCCGCAGCGCTGGCAGCTCCGCGTGTTGCTGTACTTCTGCTCTCCTTAGAGCAGAGGCTCCCCAGGGGCAGGGACCTCACCTTTGCTAACGGATTTACACCATCTCCTGCACTCAGTTCTCCTGAGGCTCCATTACCGAGGCTGTTCAGAATCCGCTGCTGTGAAGGTGGTACACTTAAACCTCACTTCAGCTTCCCCTTGCTTAAATCAGTGGAGCTTCGACGTTCACTTACCACTAAACCCTGCAGCACCAGGTCAGCTTATGTGTGCCGATATCAAAGTGAGCTTGGTGTAAACCCTATCATTTTCTAATTGACTTAATTAAATAGCTGCTTTCTTCCAATACAGGCAACGCATCAGAATGTCAGCATGAAGACTCCCTAGATGAATACGGTAACTGCAATACGGGCTGGTGAAGGGGCGTAATTCAGCCAAGGGCGGGAAGGGAAGTCAAAGCCCTAAACCCTTACACACACCATGTTAAACAAACCAGCTTCTGCAGCTGAGAACAGCCACTGTCCCACATCCTCTGCACCAGCAGGGCAGAGCAACACTTTGTACAGCTGACCTGAGCAGCGGAGATGAACCAGCCAAAGGCATGCTCTCTGCAGCAAGTCAGAAGAAACACAGCACAAGTCAAGTGAAAAAAATAAAGAAAACTTTCAGACTGCTTAAGACATTCCCCCCCCTTGGAGGCTCACCCGGCCCTACCACCTCTCCTGCACCTCCTGCCCATGGCAGAAGATGCTGCCCACCAAGATGGCCAAGGCTTGACTTGAGCTTCCCATCGGGAAGGTTCAGCTCAGGCCTCTGCAGCACGGGAAGTTGCAAGCGAGGCAGAGGAGATGGAGTCACTGCTTCAGTGCACTGATCCACACAGACAGCGAGAGGCAGGGGAAGGGGAAAAAAATGCACTAAAAATTCTTTTGACAGGGTGAAAAATGAAAGCAAAGTGAAACACAGCTCAATCTGTCAAAACAAAATCACAGCAAGCCCACTGAAAAGAAAAAAAACCACACAGCTCAACTCGCATTTTCTAGTAGGCAATAACGGGTACATTTGTTTTCTTGAAGATAAGCGGGTGGGTTAAGTTTGCCAGACAACACTGAGCAGATCTGAAAGGTAATCACATCAGAAGCACAAGTGATCAAATTTTGCAGTGGCTCCAAACACAACCGGGGACATTAAGGACTCGCTTGCTTCCACCTTGCAATTCAAAAGACTCTCAAAGAAGTTTTTACAGTTGCGCTGTTGGGCTGATGGATGGAATCCAAAGTGCCTGATCAAGACAAGCTTTGCCCTTTCCCTCTGAGCTCACCATTGAAAGGAGAGGAAAGATGATGTTCTTAATAGCAAACGAGTCACAAATTGGCATGGCAAAAGGTCCCGTACAGTGCATTTTTGGTCAGGACGGTAAAGGTCAACCTAATATTCAGAGTACAGAGAAGCCATTAAACTGGTAAGAGAGTCCTAACAATATTACCCAGAGGGTATTTTGAATGGTGAGACAGCTTGTAATTAGCTTAGGTGGGCCAACCTAATTATTCATGGCCTGAGGAAGCATCTCCCAAGGCAAGAGGGGTACAAGATATATATTTATAGTTCTTTCCTGATAAGCTCATTATAAGCTTTCAGAGATGAATGACCACAGCATTTGAGTGTTTTCTTGCAACCTGGAGACACAGGCAGTAATGAGCAAGTGAGCCAGAAGCACAAAGACAGGGGCTGTGTGGGACTTTAAGTGAAGGAGGAGGAAAAGAAAAGAAAGAAAAAAAAAAAAAATCACACAAAACCCCCCACCCAAACGCAGACTTCTGTTACACTACAACACGAAATTGCAATTTGCTAGCTTCATTTTGAAATGGACAATTATATGCACGCCCATTTTATATAAATGTGTGAACAAGCATTTCCATAAAATCCATTTTAACAAGGCCTCAAGCATTAAAAATAGGAAATAATATGGTGGAAACAGGTAATACAGACGCGTAACACCCCATATATATGCAGAATTGCATTCGCACACTAAAATCTTAAAACCATTCTTCCAAAAAAAGTCAGCATTAAAAAAAATTCTAACTTCCCAGTGTTTCCAGTCCAGCAGACCTTTGCCTGCTCAGAGCTTTATTAGCCATAACGGGGTTGCAGATCTGCACAGGAATCAATCTACATCAAACTGGGACCTGGCACAAGATAGATGGGAGGAGGAAAAAGGTTTTTTTTAAAGTCTCTTTTTTTTTTCCTGTTCCTCATTTATTTTTTTCAGGGCATCTTCTAAGAGGTCTAAGTCTCCCCAGTACACACAGCTTCTCCAATTGCATCTGCAATTTTTTAACCTCTCCTCTTTATTACATCTGTTGGTTGCCGTTTTTGCAAGGGCTGAAATTCTACCACTTCTGTGTTACAAATTCTCTCTCTCCTGCCTCGAGGTTTCCCCTTTCATTAGAAATTAACTTTTCCATGTTATGGATCACCCATCTCCTAGCCAAGTGCTTGGTGTTGGGTACCCTTATTCCCACGATACCCTTGCACAAAGCCGAGAAGAGCAAGCCATCCTTGGCATCAGCAAGTTCAGGCCACTTCATTTAGGCAATTATTTATATATGCGTACGCCATATTTCACAATCAACTGTTTATAAGCACGGGGTAAATCTTGAGGAACTCTTTATCACATTGACTTTGGTCTTACCACTGATTTTAAGAGCTCTGTGATCCTGCTTCTCAGCTGTAGCACACTAGAGAAGATTCTGTAGCATCTGAAATAATCCCTCAGTAAGAGATGGGGAGAAAATGAAGTTTAACCCATGGCTACAATCCCTACCCGCTGGCTCAAACTCTAAGTCTCATTCAAGTGCTAGTTCAGTATTCTCATCTACTAAAATGTATGAATTAAATCGGATCTAGTGGAGGAGGAAAGGAACACGCATGCAGATCTCCAGCAGTACAATTCAAACTTTATTAATTTTTACAAAGCCTAATAAAGTAGCAGCCAGAAGTACCAAGCAGCTCTAATAAGCATCCTACTGCTGACCTTCAGCGGCTGGCGTACCTGTAGGTGATACACCTGTCTCCTCCTTGGCCGGGACTGTGGATGTACACCAGCAGCTGTGGGTCCCAGACCCGGGTTTGGGAGCAGACAGCAGCATCGCTGCCAGGCACGGGCAGGGCTGGGGCTGCCAACAGACAGCTCGGCCAGCCAAGGGGAACCCATCCTGCCAGACGGACTGCACGAGCGCGCCCTTGTCTACACTTGGGCATCTCTGACGTAACTTAGCTTCTACAGAACAGAATCAAGAGGGAATTTACAGAGGCTCCTGTTACCCATCGCCTTCTTGATTTTGGTATATGAAAAGTAGTTTGAAGGTGCAAAATTACAAGCACAAAATAGCATTTACTATTTTCCATTAGGGTCAGAAAGTGTGTAATGACTTTTTTGGTATTTTTTAAAGGCTTCTAATTATGCAGCTCCATTGTGTTCACGTAAACGTGCTCTGCCCGGTGTCCCAATTAGCGTGATTTATCCACAAGCACTTAAATCACACTTGGGAACTTGCAGAGCAGAGCAAACACTTACACCCCACACATAAGGGCACTTAAGCGGGTCTCCAGTTTAACTGTGTTTTTCACTGTTAAACCAAAAGAAAAAGTCCTCATAGGCTAGCTTTGGCAGAAATGGCTGCTAGAGCCTGCACTGATGTATCCTACACCAGCTCAGGAGCTATGATTGCAGTCATGTGTGTCTGCCATAGATGAACACTCACCCTGACTCAAAGATGACCCCCAGACCATCTCAAAGACAATCTCTTCCCACCTCTTTCTCTGGGGCGAGTACCACCAGCCCCGCAAGATGCTCCGCACGTCAGTCTTTCTGCAGGACGCTCTGCCCAACCCCGCAACAGGCTCCGGGATCCCCCTGTGAGGGCTCTCCCTACCAGGGATCCCTGCTGTGAAGATCCCAAATGGAGTGCTCACACCTCAGGGACGGCTGCCCATGAGGACCACACACCAAAATATCACCAACCATGGTCCTGGCAAGCCGTGGTGTCTCACCATGCAGACGCCCGAGGACATGTTGGCCACAGCACCAGCATGGTGGGACAGAGCTGATGCCCACACATGGTCCAGACAGGCACTTCTCAACTACCAAATAAAGTCAAGAAAAAGAAGCAGCAAATGCTGTCATAGTGCTGTCACCTGTTGGGACATGATTTCCAAAGAAACATTTTCCTAGAAAAAACATCGAGTCCTCTCCATCTCCCAGTTTCTCTGAAGATAAAGTGGGAATAACACCAACCAACACAACAGTTCGTGCCATACCATCATGAGTGGAAGTCCATGGTCTGTGGTATTCAAAGCACAGCTCTAATTTTAATTCAAACCCGACCCCACATCACAATCTTGGCACCACATTATTTGTACTTTTTACAAATCTTTTTGTACTTTTTAATCTATCAAAAACCCAACACGTTCTTCCACGCAAACTTAGTCTTGCAAAGTAGTTCTCAAAACTGAGAAAGACTGGAAAATAAAACTCCTTGATAAATACACAGAATTTTCCTCATGCTTCTGTAAAACATAACTGGAAATGACGTGTACTTTCACAGGGTAAAATCTGGGAAGTGCCACCCCAGCGGTAAATGCCGTGCGAGCCCTGCTTCCTTCCTTATCTCTGGCCAATAAAAGACGAAACACTTCAGAAATTAGTCACCTCCAATTTCCACTATCAGCAAGAATCTTAACAAAGAGCATATTTTCAAGGATACTGACCCTCCCAAATGCATTTACAGAAACATGCTTTTTTTTTTTTTTTTAATTAAAAGCCAGAACAACTCACACCCTGGGAGCGCACTGGCCAGCGCGGGAGTACAGCTACTGCTCAAACCTCTCTCCTCCTCAGCCCAAGGAAGACCATTTCCACACCTGCCTGGCTGCCTGCTCTTTGGGGTTTACAGCCCAGTGCAGAGTCAGACCCCTGCCCCAGGAGACCCACATGCCTCTCCTCAGTCCCCTCCGAGCCCCATATGCCTCTCCATGGTCCCCTCTGAGCCCTCCAGCCCCTTACGTTGCTCCTCAGGAGGAACACCAGGAACTCTGCGTCTTCTCCCAAATGCACAGCCATGCTGTGGCAAATGAGCTCTCCTCTTCATTTCATGCCCTGGCTTCAAAAGCTTTTGTTTCCTCTACTGATCACCTTCCTCCTGCCAATGTTCTTATTTCTGGACTTGGCTGTATTTCTCCATAACTTCCTGAGTTTAACAAATTCAGGTGTCCCCTGTGTCCTGTTCACTGCCGCATCTGCATCCAGGAGCACAGGCAGCCCCAATTTTACCCCTCCAGCACTGCCCTTCTGCTTTAACAGAACCTGTTACACAGGGTTGGGGAGCAAAAATATAATTATAAGAAAACATATTTAGGAAGAGTAGATTACCGAAACAAATGGCAGGAGTGGGAGAGATGAAAGCAGGTTTGTGCTGGCAAAGAGCGTGCAGCAACGGCCAAGTGTCCACATGCCAAGTTGCAGAGGGCACCCTCGCCTGACCAAGGGCTGTCTGGTTTTTGTTGGATGGTTGAAATCAACCCTCGTAAACTGTAGGTCTCCCCTGCACACGGCCGGTCAGCGGCACACCCAGCTCCCCCACCACTTCAAAGCAGTCGAGGCAGTTCTCACTGTAATCCAGCTGAACCCACAAAGACCATCTCCAGCATCCAAAGTGGCATTTTCCAGTCCCTTTTATGGCCCGAGCAAGTGTCCATCTCTGCTCTTGGAAGGCTGGCATCATCGCTGCCAGGAGGCAGGGCTGGGCAGAGAGCTGCTTATCCAACGCTGATCCAACCTGACAAAAATCACGGCTCCACTCCCTCCCTGGGAGCATCACTGCCTCCGTCACCTACAACCACCCAGCACACAGCAGGACACATCGTGGGACCGTCCCTCAGCATATACTAAATTGGCAGCCTCATGAGCAGTTGCTGAGATACCAGAAAGTGAGTTGTCCCAAATGTTCGGCAGAAGGCTTTGGGACACCCCAGCTGAGCAGCCAGGATGAAGCGTGGGTATCACGTACATTAGTGGAGACTAAAACCGGAGCATTTCAACTTCCAAGGCAGCAGCTTTATCATTTGACATGGAATTAAAGTGCTTACTAACATTGATAGATAGAAAATTGCAACAAGAATAATGGAAGGGCAAGAAAAAAAAAAAATGGCAAATTAACAAAATAAAGCCAATTCTGATGGCGTGAAATTCTTGTCACTCCTGGATTAGCCTGTACTCCAGTTATCAACCACTCTGGATTTTAGCTTTGTTTCCCCTAATTCTAGGGAGGTGCTTTGAGAAATGTGGCATTTCTTCCCTCTCTAGAAAAAAAGCCCTCATCTGCACTGCATGTTTTTAAGATTAACGATCCAAGGTCAACCTCTTGAAAGGAGCTGTAGTAGTGAAATATTTTTCCAAACCACATTTCAGTGAAGGAAGAATTCCGTCTTGAATCGGGATACTTGTTTCCCAATTCAATTCCCAAAGGTTCTGGGGCTTTTTTTGGGTCCTTAAAGAACGTCAGCCAATTAGGACTCCAAGCCTGATTAAATCAACACCCTTCAGGTCAGCCCTGGTTACCAAAGTGACAAAGGTCAAGCACTACAGAAAAAATAATGATTTCACGCTGGACAGAAAAGGTATATAAATATTGTCCTATTCTTGTTCTGACAAAAAAGAAAAGAGAAAGCCAAAGCCAGCACCACCTCACAATGATATACAGCGGCTGAGCAAAGTCACTGAGAGAGAACCGTATTAGTGAAAGGGACCTCTGCTCGCCCAAAATACCCCTTCATTTGGTTAGAAATCGGTACAGGACCCTCATGGACCTCCTTATCATGGGAGGCCATTAAAGATGGATGGAACAGCCTCTTCTGGCTCCAGAAGCAGATGTTTACACACAACCAGAGACAGTTTGGTGTTAAGTGACTCTGAGGATCAAACGAGCGCTCACCCGAGGGCAGCGCCTGCTCCTTCAGCCCCCGAGGTATCCGTGGGTGCTCCCACGTTCAGTGTGAACATCAGCCCAGGTGACACGCACTGGAGAGTATGGCAAATCTGCATCAGCTTCCTTTGCTGCGAGGAAGGCAGGGTCTAGCAAAGGTGGGCACACAGGGAAAGGAAAAAAGGAGAAAAAAAAAACAAATAAGAAAAACCAGTGTCCTTCAACTTGCAAAAACTCCCTGGGTGATGCAGAGAAACCTGTTTCCTAATGCCAGCAAGTAGGTCAGGACCAGGCCCTCGAGACTCAAAATCCAGAAATCCATCTCCAACCTGTGGCTTGTATTTACATTTTGCAAAAGAAATACGGCAGAACAAATTCCTCCAGAAAATGCTGATCTCCGCGGGCTCCAAGGACATGTACAGGAACTTTTATGTGCTGAGTTTTAAAACATAAGAGGAACAGAAGAGGGCTGTTTGTTTTTAAAACCTGTTCCCAGGCTGAAAACCTCAATTCCAGAGCGAGACTAATGTACACAGAAGTGTTTACAAGTCTCTCCAACACGCATTTTATAAACGGAAGAGCCGACACAAGCTGAACTGTAGCCTTGAGAGTTATGAGCGCAATACCACACTCTTCCTGTCTCCAGAGGTGACCCATCTCTTACATGTCAGAGCACACAAGCGTTAATTTGGGAATGATGACTCACGATTCCTGTTTTCCAGAACATTCAAACCAATATTGCAAGGAAACCTGTTGTGTTTTTTTTTTCTTCCCCCTACAGCTGAGTGGTTGGGTAAGAACAGGAAAGGCAGGAAGAAGTAAAAAATTGAGCAAAAAATGGATAAACAGCTCTGTTAGCCTTTCCTGAGCCTTCCCGAGTGATGCGCTACAGAAGGTCTGTCCCTGCAGAGGTCACAGGGTGTNAAGAAAAAGGCAGCTGATGACTTAAATCATCTGGCGGAATGCCAGCGTGGCTACCTGCAGCAGAAGAAAAGGTGTGCCCAGCAAGCACCAGCCTCCAGCAAAGTCCCAAGGAGCACGTTGCTGCAGCAGAAGCAAGGACCTGCTGCAGTTATCGAAACTGCCTGACGGCTCCCAAAGCTGCCGTTGCAGGAGGCCGGTCCTTGGCTTCGGTGCTGTTTGCACACCATTGCCAAGGCTGAAAGCTTTTTAAACGTTCTCCCTATTTAAACAGTGCTGAAGCAAGAGGGCTCCGCGCGTGGAAACCTGTCCAACAGGTCCGTGTGGGTGCCAAGGGATGGAGCCCGCCGGGTCCATCGCCGCCCGGACCAGTGTTCTCTTAAAGAATCAGATAAAAATGCAGATTGTGCAAGATTTTTAGTGGAGACAGGCTGAAAGCTCCCAGGTAAAGTGGGACCACATCACACCACAGTTTGGACGGACACCAAAGGCCACCTTCCCCACGCTCCGGGGATCTCACAGCCCTGTGTCCTGCTCCCACAGGTGTAACCTTGATAAATTAATCCCAGGGGATGTCTTTGCCATCTACCGGTAAACAAACAAAGGGATTAAGTGATAAAATTATCTACTACCAGCTCAAAACTATAGCCAGCCTGCACTGCTGGTACGGAAGAAAGCACGCAAACGTTCAAGGCACCTTCAAGACCTCTCGTCAGCTGCTTTTCCTTTCGGAGCAGCGTCACCTTTTCTGAAGACATTGCAGAGCCTACAATAATTCCTAGCAAAAGTGACATTACTTCATTTCCTCTGGAAAACAGCAGCTTTACCAGCCCCTCCTTCCCTGTCTTGCTCTCTCATGAGCAATGCGCTCGGATCCCCAGGAAGGGGGTAAGGTCAGGAGCAAATTCCTGGATTGCTCCCAGATTAGCAGCCTGGAGGGAGCAATTCCAACAGCAAGCATTTACAATATTCTTGGTATTAAATGCTTTGGCCAAGATTAAATTTGTTAAAGTTTGCGCTTTGTTTTTTTTCCAAAGCTCTGAAGTCATTTCTTTCCCCAAAGCTGCCTCCACAGGCTGAATTTGTGGGAAAAGGGAGATTTCGCACACAGAAACCAGCACAGCTAAATAATAAACGGAGGCAATTGCTCAGATGCTGCAGCCTGATCAATTATTCTCCACAGAAGCAAAGTACCCACATTAGAAAGGCAAATGGTTGTACCTAAACTGATGGTTGTGTCAGCCTAATTTCCTGAGATTCATCCTGTTTCAGTCAAGCCCTTATCTAAATACAAATAGGGAAACTAAACGTACAATCAAGCAAACATCTAGAAAAACCTTGACTACAATTTGGCTGGACAGAAGCTTTATGAGGAGCAGCTGGTTTGTCCCCAAGATTTCTCAATTGTTTTATTAGGATCCAAGAGCTCTTAGAAGAGGGTGACAAGACCCTATTAAATCACAGTCTCATTTATTACATTTTGCCCTTCCCCCTCTTCCCAACACAAATCAAATTTTTCTTATTTTTGTTCGTTCTTTTTTTTTTTTTTTNAGGCTGAAAACCTCAATTCCAGAGCGAGACTAATGTACACAGAAGTGTTTACAAGTCTCTCCAACACGCATTTTATAAACGGAAGAGCCGACACAAGCTGAACTGTAGCCTTGAGAGTTATGAGCGCAATACCACACTCTTCCTGTCTCCAGAGGTGACCCATCTCTTACATGTCAGAGCACACAAGCGTTAATTTGGGAATGATGACTCACGATTCCTGTTTTCCAGAACATTCAAACCAATATTGCAAGGAAACCTGTTGTGTTTTTTTTTTCTTCCCCCTACAGTGATTGGGTAAGAACAGGAAAGGCAGGAAGAAGTAAAAAATTGAGCGAAAAATGGATAAACAGCTCTGTTAGCCTTTCCTGAGCCTTCCCGAGTGATGCGCTACAGAAGGTCTGTCCCTGCAGAGGTCACAGGGTGTGCAGAGGCTTTGCATCAAAAGGCCAAGTGCTTGTTGGAAATGTTAATGATGCCCAGTGATGGAGCAATGATGGAGCAAATTGAGGACAGACCCAAACACTCAAACATCCCAGATGCACAATGCATTGCTCAGCCCCTTCGAGGAGATGCACTGCGCTGCCTGGCTGCCGTGGGCTCAGGGGAGGAGTATTTTAAGTTTTTATGGGTTCCAAAAAACAAGT
>VXBH01006072.1:1128068-1143458 GCA_013400035.1 Rynchops niger
TTTTCCCCTCCCCCTCTTCCCAACACAAAACAAATTTTTTTTTTTTTTTTTCTTTTTTTTTTTTTTTTTTTTTTTTTTTTCCTTCCCCAACTTCACCGATTCTGCACACAATGAATTTCTGTCACAATATTGGATGGGGAGTTCCTCATCTATTAAAATGCCATCAGTATCAGCTCGGTAGGTGACGGCTTCAGAGAGGAAATAACATTGCTCTTTTTTTTCCCCCCTCCCTTTACAGCTTCACATTTGCTTGCAAGGAAAAGGGCACTGTGCTCTCAGACTGGAACTGATAAAAACCACGATGAAGCAAAGAAAGGCCTAAAGGCTGAATGAACCAGTATTAACTCCTGCAGGAAAATAGTTTTTTCTAAGACCAAGAAAACAGTACTGGGGGAAGATACTGGATGAAGGAAAAAAAAAAAGAAAAAGAAAAAAAGAAAAGAAGAAAAGATCACAGTTCTGGGTTGGTTTTTTTTTTTGTGCCAGCTGGAATCCAACCCACTTTCTTCCACCAAGTTTTTATAACCTTATGAATCAAAAAACTCCAGAAAAAACACAGTGAAAAAAGCATGTTTAAACCTCAGCAAAGCCTGACTTGATGACGCTTCCAAACAAGCTGGAGCAAACTTGCAGTGCAGGAACGCACCTCCCATTCGGATGTGGTGTGTCTGCCCTGAGAGCAAAGGTCCTGCCCTGCACTCTCAGGCACCAGCCCTGCATCGCTGGCCCGGCATAAAGGCAGCAACTCCTGTCAACTCAGACAAAAGGTTAAATTCAAGCTTGCAGATTGGCACACGCCTTATCTGAGAGATTTTAAAACAAAGTAAGAGCCATGAGGTCTGGGATAACTGCTGAGAGGGAAGTGTGGGAGAATGCAGGACATCCATGCGTGACATTGGGCTGCCTGATAGTCCTTGGCTGAAAACACTCAGAAATATTCCCACTGCTGTGATTTCACGCAGAAGCACAACCGTGTGATGACTGATGGCCACAAAAAACCCATAAAGACAAAGATATTTTAAATATTTCCGATTATTATTCTTTAAACAGTTCAGCAGAGTTTCCCATCCATCAGTAACTGGGAGGGATATCTCCCCCAGCACTACAACACTCCTGCTGGCCCTAACTGTGTCTCGCTGTTTAGGTGGAAACCATGGATCCGGGACAAGCGAACACAGATGGGTAACAAATGACCAACCCTCAGTCTTGGGATTTAACCAGCATCCAGGAAGGAGATGCAAACAGCTCCAGTAAAAGTGGAGAAAGGAAGGAGGAATCCCTTCTCATTCATCAGCCCTCGATGCTGTGACGCTCGGTGCTAAACGTCACTGCTGGCGGGCGAGAGCATCCCGGCTGGACCAGAAGAGGCACAGGACACTGGGTGGAGTAGTGACAGCAACGCCTCCTAATGTGCTCCAGAGAAACCTTCTTCCCAACCCCAGACTTAATATTGATTTATATCCTGAAGCATGAAGCCATTATCCTGTCCAATATTCTTAATTTCAAATGGTTAGGTTTTGTTTTGGGTGGCTTTTTGCCTCAGTCTCGGTTGCTCCAACAGTTTGTGTATATTTAATTACTGGCATCATCTCAGACGTTGTTGAATTTTGGCCCTCAGCAATACCCCGTGGCAAGGAGCTCTGCAAATTAACAAGGGGGAAACCATTCCCAGTTTCCTTTGGAGTACAGCGTTAAGGCTGCATAGTTAAATTCCCAGAGGCCAGGAAATGAAAATATTAAATATTCTAATAACATCACTAAAGAAGTCATGTTTTACATAGACGTCATTCCAACCAAATATTTTTCCCATTTAATCATTTAGCTTTAATGCAACTCGTGCTGGTGTTAAAGGTTCACGCACAAAAAAGAGAAAGGAAGGATCTCGCACAGGAATCCCACCCAGGATATAACATAGCCAGGCAACCACTACTGCAGACACTCAAATTTCACATTTTCTAATTTTGTTGATTCTAACTAGACAAGCTTAATGGCACAGTAATTATATAAATTACCTGGAATACATAACACTGCATTTATACATAATAAATGAACTGCTGCAGAGGAAACACCAATGAAATATCATAACTAAGTTTTCACTCAGTTTCACTCTTTAAAATAAAAAAAATCAAAGGCCATGCAAACTGCAGCAAAAAGATGAGCAAAACCAGCTTCTGTGAGAAGCTTCTTCCCACAGACCTTTGCTTAAATCTGGGCAATTAAGAAATTTCCAGGAGGCTGGGGACTGCAAACCAACAGGCACAGCTCTCCCAGAACGGTCACAGAAAAAAATCAGCTTCCCCATTCCGAAATCTAGCAAAGCCCTAAACAGCCTTAGCTGAAGTTACCAGACTGGCAGGACCATAACCATGAAACATTTAAAAAAAAAAACAAAATGCAGGGGAAAAGGACATTTCCTATTTAAGAGCTGTCACAGAAACTGAAATGCCACCAACACATACCCTTCATTTTTCCCCTTCATTCGAAAGGGCCTCTCCCGACACCAGCCCAGCACAGGTGCAGCAGGGCTGAGATTGTCTGGCAGGAGCAACCAGTTAGTCCATAGCTGTGAGAGTTTACACAAACACTTTAAACCAAGAATAAGATTTCACAAGCATGACACAGATGCACGGGCAGTATTCAAGCAGATGCTCGTGCGACAGACTTGCATTTCTGTGTCTTTTTAAGAGAGGGATGGGATAAAGGTCAACAAACGTGAAAGGGAATTGCAATGTCTTGGAAAGAGGTGCGAGAGCAAGACTCCCGCCTCCCCAGCATTTCTGCCCTGGACCACCAGACACACAGAGACAACCCGTCCTCCTCTGCACCACCTTGCTGCAGACACCTCACAACTCAATTTTTATATATATATGTGTGTGTATGTATGTTTGGGGTTTTTTAACTTCACACACACACTTTTGCATTAGTCCTATAGAAAAACTCTATAATTTGCAGGCTGTTCCCAAGGCAATCCACAGCAGAGCCCTGACTCAGCAGAAGGACTCGGTCTTTTTGATCACAGGTTTCTTGCCCAGGTCATGCATCCTCCAAAAAAGCAAGGTTTGGAATGACTGGCATTATTCTGGGGCCCCCTTGCACAAAAGCTGCTTGTAGTTTACATTCATTTGACAGTAACATTCCCAGTATTGTTGAGTTTCTGGCAGACCACTGGAAGAGGACACTTTGCTGGAGCAAAAGCTACCCTGAACACACAACGGGGATGAAGTCCCCATGACACTTAACACCACAGATCTCCTTCAATGCATTCCCCTTTTGAGACTTCGAAAGCAACTCAAGTTGAACAGACGTTTCCAACTTATTTTCTTGAAAAAAGAAAAAAAACCAAAACACTAAAAGGCCAGTAAACCACTTAAGGGAGAGCACAGACTTGAAATACATACATATATTAAAGAAAAATCAAACCATAGGCTTTGACTGCAGCCAGAAGAACAAAGTATCTGTCCTCAGTCTTCAAAGACAAGGAAATTCAGAAATAACACTGACTCTCGTATTACTCATCCCTACTGTGCTGGGTTGTTACAATCCACACAGGCCACCCAAAGTTAAAGAGACCTCCAGAAAAATGTTCAACTCAAAGGGATGTGTTAAAAACAAGCCCAAGGCAGGTTATGTGGTTGAAACGAAATGCATAGCATCCATCAAGAGTGTTGTATATACCATTCCTGAACTGCAACAGTCACACTCATCTGGTTATAATTTACAAATTAGCACTAGGTAAAATAAGAATTTCGTCACACCTTGAAATCTGAAATACCAGCTATTTCCCCCATGTTAACTTCACCCTCCCTTACCTTTCAACAGTCGATACATTTTCTCATGGCCATAGCGTGCCTTTGGCAAATATTTAAGCTCTCAGCTCTGTTCCCCTTCCCTTAGGTGGTAGTTTGATGTGCATCAAAACCAATATTGTCATAGGGGAAAAAAAAGCATCAATCCCAGTTTTGTCTCACCCATTGCTATCATTGTTTGTGATATGTCAAATGCTTGTGTAGCCACACACAAAATAAGGGTACGGAGCTGGAAGGGAAAATAGTTCAGCAAAAAGGGTTATGTTACACCAGATCTGTCTAGGGCAGCAAACATTGATACTGGGAGAGCACAAAGGACAGCGTGTGAAAAGCCCATGCTGCTGAAGGAAAGCACACAAACCCCTCTTTCTCAAACAGTAGCACTTTGGACCTATTTTGACAGATGTGTCACCCCCTTTGCATGATGAGCATCAGCTAAATCAGCTGAGATCTGACAAACTCATTGCCTGATGGCGATGCCCAGCTGCGGAGCTCGGGTGCAGCAGGGCTGAGCGATGCAGGTACCGAGGGACCAACAGACAACACAGCAGGGCATGGGGCATAAGCAATCCAGGAGGTTGCTGGAATACATTGATGATAACTTCCTTCTCCGAGTGATAGAGGAGCTGAGGAGAGGTTCTCTGCAGCAGACTGATGCCGATCCTGAGGGACCAGTGGTCCCCGAGGGGGGACGTACACCCCCATAGCAGCATGGCTGCCTGCCAGAGGTGGAGCAGGCAGCAGCTCAGGTTCTGGCTGCCCTTCGCTGCTCGGAGCGGCTCCAGTGAGGTAATATTGGATGATTCAGGACCGCTCTGAGAATGCCATTAATTACACCTCTCACATACGTGTGGTCATGCCCACACGGGCCTCTTCCAAGGCTTCCCTGGTTACGACCGCGTGAGAGAAACGTTAATGTGGATGGAGCAGGAAGGAGCTTTCAGCCACATAATCTGGGAAATGCCAAAAACAAACTAAGCCCTTTGATTGAAGCTTTCCTCCATCACAGCCAGGTCAGGAACCGCGTCTCCGCAGAGATGCATGATCAAATACCCCCTTACTCTTGATGCAGTGCAGGTTAAAGCTAGGCTGGGCACAAAACCAGACCAAAACAGCTTCCCACAGGACTGAAAATTAGATAAACTCCACCAGCGCTCTGGGACAGCAGAAGCACAAAACATGCCCCAAACTCACCTGCCCCCATACCTTCATTGTAGACTGGCCTGACCCATTGATGTGGGCAAACTGCACCAGGACGCCCCTCCCTCTGGCTTACCGGGGACCTGGTGGCCCAGGAGAGGACATCTCCAGCCAGCACAGACCTGTGCCCTAGTGTACGTGGGTCCAGTCCCCAGAAGATGGCCTTTCACATTGTATAATCCCATCTGTGCCAGGAGACCCTACAGCTTGATCACCTTCATTTACCTTCCACCACACAAGGTCCTCATCTACGTGGTAACAATTTCTTATTTAAGCACTTTCGTAGCTCCGTTCCCAGTGCTTTCTGCGCACCACCTAGGTCACTGCTGACAGTTGCAAGCAAAATCGCTAAGTGCTGCCAGAACTTGCACCGATTTGTAAGAAAATGGCTTGGAACCAACGTTTTCATCAAAGGTGCTCCTGCCTCACCCTTTTGCTAAACACAAAGTGGTTTCCATCTTGGGAAAGAGAATGAATACTAGAAATAAGAATAGTTTTGAGCACAAGCTCCCAACAAAGCGGAAAACTTGGAAACCACCTGAGGAAATCAACAATGAATATAGGGGATTGTTTTACCCTCTATAAACAATCTTTATCCAACAAATCAATGCTGTTTGCTCCTGCCTGTTTTATCTTCTCACCCATCACAAGGATGGCCACGCTCTGCTCGGCTACTTCGTGCCCAGCGCTGAGCTAAGTATCACCCTGAGGAGCTACTGGTGATCCCTCAGCAGCTCCTGGCATGAGATGCCTCTCAGCTTGGCAGAGTTGGAGATGCGACATATAGATATAATCATACACACACACACACACTTTACAACACAGGCAGTCCTTCCTGCACACAGCAGTGCCCCGCAGCAGAAACGACACTACGCTACAAGAAACGACGCAACACTACAAGAACATGACTTTCCCCTGGGAAGAAGGCAAAGCCACACGTGCAAACGTTAAAAAAATTAAAATATTTCACGCAACAACTACACCGAGCTTGCCAGCTACTACAAATGATTTTTCGGAGAAGCGGTGTTTACAAGGCTAGCCAACAGCCTCAGAGTAAGCCCTGTAAGTCAATTAAATAGCACTCTGCGGCACGGGTGACACGGTGCCATGGATCATCCAGTGCTCAAAGAGTGGAACTGTTGATTTTAGTCAAAGGCTGCAATCTGGTAGTAAATACAACATTGTGTCCTGGCCGACAACTGACTGGTGTCATTAGAAAGTATGTGTTCCACCAATTACAAAATTAATTATAAAGTCATGTCAGGTCACTCAGTTGGAAAACAATTATTTCACTTCACGACAGTATATGGGAGACAGTGCCCCACCTCCATCAGTATGCAAATTGCAATGGATTGCTCGGGACTAACCCAGCTATCTCAGACGCTGGCAGGTACCCAAAACCTAACCTAATATACTCCTCAGGGGTGAGACAGATGAGTATCACCCTGTTAACAATCCAGTTTGGCAACAAGGAAAACGTGGTGGGTGAAGATGGATGGCAAAGAAAAAAAAAAACACAGCCCTGGTGAACAAGTTCCATGGTAAACTTTCTAATTTGCCTGCAGTCAAGTAAATATAACAAACACGATGCTGTGGAAGTCCCCATGCCTGAGCTGGGGAGGGACCAACGATCTCAACCCTCACCCCGAAACAGGACGATGTGTGCGGATGGATACCTGTCCAAATAACCTTGGGAGACAGATGCACGTCTCGAGCTCTGCTGGAAGACCATCACTTTGGTATTTGGGAATAGGCTGCATGACTGCTTTTCTTTTTCAGGAGTTTTGGTAAAAGCACTACGAAACCTTTGGTAAAGTATTGGTGGTGTCATGATGTTATGACTTGAGAAAACCTGCGCTACGTATTTCTGGGGTACAATTCCCACATGTCCCCGAACAGACAGGATCTTGCACCTTCTCTGATCACCCAAGAGCTGGGATAGCAGACTGCCCTCAGCTCAACAAGCCGTTTGTACAAGGTTCAGCTGTGCTTGCACACACACAAAACTAGAGATTTCAGTTGGTGAAGTTACACACATCCCATCCTATTTCCCAAACAGTAATTAGCCTTCTCCAAACCTGAGCATGCTGCCATTTACAGCTATGTAACCCTGCTTCTGCCCCAGATTTACCAGGAGCGCAGGTCTCCTGAGATGCTCACTCCCATTTGCTTACCTAGTTTTCCCCAGGTGAGGGGAGCCCTCCAGACTATTTAAATCGCCTCTGCAACGTGAAAGGACAAACCCAGCTTCTGAAGGAGACACTTTCATCCTCCTTCTATAGCAGGTACTTAAAAAAAAAAAAAATTGCAGATTGACAAGCAGACATGTTAGTTTTAAAGAGTGCAATGAAAAAACAACCAGAACAACCCCCAGGTACTCGTCTCCCCGCTTTCCCCATGAAACACTTGCAGCCCCGATACATGGTTTATTACATCCAGAGCAGCCCTGCACATTGAACCTCCTTTTATTGCTTTGGGGACTGGCATCACCGTTACCTTCAGTTTGACAAACATTTTCTCATACAGCACAACAAAACAGGAGCTGGCTCCCAAGGAACAGAAGAGATATTTCATATATATATATATAATGTGTGTGTGTGTGCGTGTGTATAAAAATAAGTAATATACACATATTTGCATATGGTACATGCTGCCGTTTCCTTATCAATGCAAATAGCCTTGCCCTGACGCTTCCTGAGGCTATGAGATGATAGGAACAGTGTGAGATGTGGATGTGCGGAGTCTCACACCCAGATCCTCTTGTCACACAGGTACGTACACTGCACTAATGCAAATGCCACGTTAATTCTTGAGCCTCTGCCTTTGGACTTGACCCAGCCCTGGTATGCAGGGACCACTGACAAATGCTCCTCCACAATCTGCTGCGGATGTGCCCATCAGGCCCATTTCAGTGAAGACCCATCTTGTTCCAGATACAGAGGGATCAGTTTGCACCTCAAAGCCCAGCAGGTTTAAATCTTCTGCCTCATAAACCACAAAAATAAATAAAAGCTATGCAAATCCCCCAATTTAAAAGCTACATGACATGATTAAAACTTTGCTTGTTTTGCAACAGTTAATAGCCCGCCCCGTCCCCTCAACACCATGCACGCTCACATAATTATAGTAGTTAAATAAATCGGAGTTGCTCCTCCGAGCCATAAAAAAGCCCAGAGGTCTGCAGACCCCAAGCAGCCTTAGAGGCAGAGTTATCATTTTTGCACAGTTACAGGGAGCTCTATTTATATAAACACCCTCATTGTTCCCGCTGCAAGTGCACGGATCAGAGTTATCTCTGTTATCTGGCTCTGTCCTTGAGACACCGCTCCCCTGCCCGCTCCACTCCACGCCGTCACACAGCTCTCCTACTCCAGGCAAGACCGGGGATGGTTGAACTTCACCAGAAGCCCCTAGAAATGGCATTTTACAGCCTCGCTCAGTTTTTCCCTTGGTGCGTGCTTCTGAATTGCCGACACCACAGGGAAAAGGCAGAAATCAAACTGTCCCTCCTTGCAGCACAGCTGGACGTGCTCCAGGAGGGCTGATCCATGCTTTGGGCACCTCTGCACCTACTGGGACCACACTAAAGAGCCACAGAGGGACCAGAGCCAGTGGGTGGGACTGGCCAGTACAGGAAACAATGCTACAACAGCCTAAAGTGGCATACTGGTAAATTTTCAGTCAAACAATACATTTGTTTTTTTGTAGTCTTGAATTTCCATCCCAACCATACTCTAGCAAATTATGCTACGTGGGAGCCAGGGACCCAGGGATGAAGGCTGCTCTCAAATCCTCTCAAAGCCCCTACTACAAGAAAGATATGGATGTGCTGGAACGTGTCCAGAGAAGGGCCACGAGGATGATCAGAGGGCTGGAGCACCTCTCCTACGAGGACAGACTGAGAGAGT
Source organism: Rynchops niger (assembly GCA_013400035.1). Taxonomy (NCBI): domain Eukaryota; kingdom Metazoa; phylum Chordata; class Aves; order Charadriiformes; family Laridae; genus Rynchops; species Rynchops niger. The sequence continues at coordinate 1,136,983 of VXBH01006072.1, forward strand.
TGGGGTTGTTCATTCTGGAGAAAAGAAGGCTCCGAGGAGACCTTATAGTGGCCTACCAGTATCTTAAGGGAGCCTACAAGAAAGCTGGTGAGGGACTTTTTAGGATGTTGGGTAATGGTAGGACTAGAGGGAACAGATTAAAACTAGAGATGGGTCGATTGAGGCTGCAGCTGCAGCCTAATGTTCAAAATCTCATGTGAACATGAGCCACTGCACCAACAGTCACAAGCCACCTTGTATCTTCTAAAAGCAATCTGCTTTTTTTTTTTTTCATTTTTAACAGGATTAAGGGGTTTTGTTTATTTATTTGTTTTTAAGCAAGTAACTTGGTATCTATTCAGTAAGTCTATTTACTATTCACCTGAGGAACCTCAACATACAGAAATCTACGGGACTTGGCGAGTTGCATCCCAAAGTCCTGAGAAGCTGAAAGGGTTGGGGTCGTTCAGCCTGCAGAAGAGAAGGCTCGGGAGAGACCATAGAGCAACTTTCTCAGATCTAAAGGGGGCCTACAGGAAAGATGGGGACAAAATTTTAGCAGGGCCTGTTGCAACAGGACAAGGGGTAATGGTTTTAAACTAAAAAGAGAAGTTTTAGACTAGATATAAAGAAGAAATGTTTTACACTGAGGATAGTGAAACACTGGCAGAGGTTGCCCNATCTACGGGACTTGGCGAGTTGCATCCCAAAGTCCTGAGAAGCTGAAAGGGTTGGGGTCGTTCAGCCTGCAGAAGAGAAGGCTCGGGAGAGACCATAGAGCAACTTTCTCAGATCTAAAGGGGGCCTACAGGAAAGATGGGGACAAAATTTTAGCAGGGCCTGTTGCAACAGGACAAGGGGTAATGGTTTTAAACTAAAAAGAGAAGTTTTAGACTAGATATAAAGAAGAAATGTTTTACACTGAGGATAGTGAAACACTGGCAGAGGTTGCCCAGAGAGGTGGGAGATGCCCCATCCCTGGAAACACTCAAGGTCAGGTTGGACGGGGCTCTGAGCAACCCAATCTAGTTGAAGATGTCCCTGCTCATCCCAGGGGAGGTTGGACTAGATGACCTTTAAAGGCCCCTTCCAACCCAAACTGTTCTATGATTCTTTTTTCCATTTTGATTTGGCTTTCACAGGTCTGTCTTTGCTTATGAGAATGACATTTTATTTGTCCTTTTTATGAAGTTTTAAATTTAAAGCTCTTTCACATTTTTAATCAACTGTCCATATTAATTTCCTCTGCAATTTAGGCAAAGTTTACTTGTATCAGTTTCTCGAGCTATATTCCCCTTTGCTGAATAAGGCTCAAACATACTCATTTCCTCATGATGGATTATTTTAATTAGATTCTGCTCCTTTTGAAGTATATGTCTTCTCTGGATGCTTTCCACCTCTTTTGGAGTTTCACCTTTTGCTTTGCCTTGCCAGGGCTCAGCGCTGCGTTGTCTCCAACCCAGCTCTACGCAGGAGCACTTGGAGTATCTTCCTATCAACGGCTTTTCAGTTGCACAGCACAACATACTGGTTTATCTGGTTTTGCTGCTGAATCTTTAGCTGCAGTCTAAACTGCTTTAGATGGTTAGTAAAACATTAAAGACCAAATGAAAGAAAATATTTAAATCCAGAGTGATGCAAAGACATTCTTTATTTTTAATAGTGCCTACTGCACACTGCGTGCTTTCCAAATCTGATGAAAGCCTGCCTAAAAAGAAGCCTTACCCATAAGCAGTGAGGAGCCCCAGTAGCCCCAGCAGCCTCATGGTGCAGTTTTCACACCCAACAGTTTGCAGTCATTGAAACATCCACCGAGAAATGTCCACGGAAACTCCTGTGAGGTGCTTGTCACTTTTTGAAAAAGATCAAGACATTCATTTCAGTCCCTCATTTGTTATTAATTTCCAAAGGCATTCTGAAACACGCACAACTTTATCCAAAAAACTTTCCGGCAAAGATGTAATATTAGCAAGCACTTTACCAGCACGTCCAAGAGTTTGCTCATAAACTTCCTGGGAAGAAAGAAGCAAACCACAGCCACCACTCCAAGGAACTGCCTTTGTGAGAAGAGATGGAAATAAAAGTGTGGGCAGGGGGAAGATCCTTGCATTGTCTGACATTTCACGGTCATGGTGTAACCAGGCAGACAATTCCCACGAGAAAAGCCTACAAAGAAATACCAACTGGCTAAACCTATATTTTAAAATTTCCTATTATGCGGTTGCCACATTTAGCCTAGACAGTACACGAGCACAACTGGGATTTGTAGGATTAAAACCGACTGTGCTACCCCAGTTTGATGCATCTTAAATCATCGTGCTTCCAGCGGGTAGCTATTCAAACGCTTTTTGGAAAACCTTGTCTTTTCTTTCTAACAACCACAGATCCAAGATCTCCAATTCTTCCATCATTTTTTAAATTCCTAACTGTCTGCACTTCCTAAACCCCTAAGCAAACGTTGCCTTTTGATGAGCCCATCTGCATGAAACAGTAACATCTTTTGTTGACAAGTGATGTACTTTGTCAATATAAGGGCAGAGAAAGAATGGACCAACCAATTTCTGGGCCTTCAGCTAAGAAGCAGAAGTAATTCCAGCTGACAAGCATTAATACGCTAAACTTGGCCATCTCCTGTTTAATGAAGTTTATGAAAACCACCATCGTTTTGCAGATCTTGAACTGGGTACACTTCTGGGGTACTGAAGGGCCAAGGTACCAGAAATCAAAAAAAATGCCTAAATGAAATGAAATCTGTGGATATGAACTCCGTTTCCATGGCTTTTCCATGCTGCATTTTCCCCACTTCATCTCAGTTTGATTTTTAGCCATTATCTTATTGCTGTAATGAAAATATTAACATTCCCGTTAACCACAAGTAAATACATTTTAGCAGTTCAAAACAATGAATCTGAGACACAAATCGCTCCAGCCCTGCCAGCCTGGTAGAGTCATTCAGTCTCAGCAACAAAAGGTTTCAATCAGATAGCCTAAACTTTTGTCCATCAGATTTAAATTTGTCCTGAAATGCAAGACAGACTTTCCTCCTTCCCCTCCTTGCAGAGCCAAAAAGCACAGAAACCGAGAAAATTAAAACCTGCTGCATTATTCTGCAACATGCTACAAAATGTAATAAAAAGCCAAATGTCTCTTTGCCCTCCTCTCCTCATCAAGATGAATTATTTTTTTTTAAACAGTCGTGTAGTTGCAACTCTGCCTACATCTCCAAAAGCTAAACAATTATGCCACAATAGGGGTATTTTGTTCACTCAGAAAAAAAATCATCTAATGAAAAACTATGTTGGTGGTTGAATCCGTTTCCTTTAGGAGGAGTTGGCTGTAATCTCAGTGGGACTTGTGGTTTCAGCTATTCATACTGCTCATAGCAGTTTCTGTTTTTTCTCAAAGCAATGTAACCCAGCAACACAGAAAAAGCTGTGATTAACTTCTTTTGAGATACAAGATGTCACGGCAATCCAAGTCGCCTCTTTGCTGAAGAGAATCATAAATCTTTATCGCTCTGTCTTTACTTGCACAGCCATTTTACATCCCAGGTGGAGCCTAAAGAGCAGTTAGAAGTCTCTGAAATTTTCTCTTTTACCCCAGAACAAGTTGCCTGTGGACTCATAACTCTGAGACCAGAGATCACCCTTCAGAGTGGCAACAAACTGCATCTCTTGGACACTAATCGATAGCTCTGGTTCCTTGCCAACCACAAGAGAGCTTTAAAATTAACAAGCATTATATTAGCTGACTTTACCTAATGAATAGCTATCAACTGTCTACACACAGAGAAAACATTTCCTTTTATTTCTATGCAAATGTCCATATGTGGTGGAATGAAACTGGAAGGGAACATCTGTGCCTCAAAATCTTAAATAAATTATATACTTTTTAAAAAATGCACTAAAGATCTGATGTCAATCCCAAGAAATTAAAAAAAAAGAACCAAACACAAACTCTAAACAAACAAAAACCAGCTAAGGGGAATAATAAGAATAGTATTAAGGAAAAAAAAACCCTCTTGCCCCATATAACTCATATGAGGCACCCCAACCTCACCCTGACCTCTGAAATACAACAGCTATACAGTATTTAGGCTCTGTTATCTGAGACACAGAATAATTCATAATAAATAGCCTAAAAAAAAAAAAATAAGACCCAGCTGGCTGCCCCACCAACGCACGGATCTTGGGACAAATTCTCGGTTTGTGCCGCCCAGCATGCCTCTCCTGTCCAAACCAGTTTGGGATCTGGTATGTCACGCAGCCAGGCTGCGGAGAGCTCACCAAAGAGCCGAAGGGCAGCCAGCACCTCAGCAATCCAGCAGATTTTAGACCTAACCAACCCACCGGCCAGACTCCTGCCCCGGCACGGCTGCTCCATCGCTATTCTCCAGCCCCGGCAGCCACGGTCTGGATGGTGTTCTGGGACAAGCACCAGCCTTCCTCTATGCAAGCATTTAACTGATGAATACACTGATGCAGCCACTTCTTTGTGCTGTAGGAGATATTATTTTATTTTAATTACAGGTTCTACTATTTCCTGTGTATATTAAAACTGGCCTTTCAGCTCTTCCATTAACGGAATCACGGAATCTTTAGAGTTGGAAGGGACCTCTAGAGATCATCTAGTCCAACTCCCCTGCTAAAGCAGGATTGCCCAGAGCACATCACTCAGGACTGCATCCAGGCAGGTCTTGAAAATCTCCAGAGAAGGGGACGCCACAGCCTCCCTGGGCAGCCTGTTCCAGGGCTCTGTCACCCTCACCAGATCCCCAAGTCAGAGATGAACTCTGAGTGACACCAAGAAGCCCTACTTTGAGATCAGGGCATCTCTCTGACAAGGCATTTGGCTGGCCTCTTTTCATGTCTCTGGGCAATTTTTTCCCCTCTTGCTGCAGTCCTTGAACTCAGAGTTTCCAAACTGCTCCCCAGCAGCAGATATTTATTATTGCTCTGTCCTACAATGTCATCTCCCAAGCACCCAGGTGCTGCGGAAGAAAGAAAAAGGCCGTTCCCTCCTATCAAGAGCTACAAAATATCTTGAGAAACACCAGTGAAGGATAAGCAGATGGGCACAAGATGAAAGCAAAGCAATCCTAGGGATGAAAAGCATGACTTCTATGTTTTGCAGAGTTGACCAGGTGGGGGTTTTGTCATTTGTTGTTTGTTTGGGGGTTTTTTGAATTAAAAATAAATAAAAATCAAATCAGAAGACAAGAACAAACTTATCCCAAAGTAGCATTGAAGAAAAATCATCACCATCAAGAGTAAAACACACTGGTTGCCTGCTGCTTGCCCAGACGCACGCAGTGGATCTGGATTCCTGACTGGGAATCACAATATTTGTCCCTGCAGCTCCCCATATTTCCCCCTTCCCTGCACAGCCACAGAACCTGCCCCTGCTGAAACAATGCCAGCCGAGCAGAAAAGAGAAAACAATTTCAAACTGGGCACCTCCAAAGACATACGGGAACAGGGTGTCTTTATTCCCCTGTGCTCTTCTGTTTGGGAAGCAATCCTTCAGGAACAGGCTATCAGCTCTTAATGACTAGTTTTGTTACTCACAGGCCCCACAATGAAACAGGGGGTGGCTGAGGTTACCATGCTGTGGTAATAATCAAATTTAAGGGGATTATAATCATTATAAGCTAATCAGGGTAGAATTATATATTTTTAATTAGCAGCTGCTGTGTGGTTAAGGCACTAGAATCCCCCAGCTGTTTGCTGGTAAGTGCAACCAACAGTATCCTATTTGAAGTGCAAACTACATACTTTTACAGGGAAAATATATTAAGGAAATTTTAAAATTGCCCTTAAAAACACTGTATACTGTAAAGCCTCATTACAGATCATTCTTTTTGCTTTCAGCATTGGAAAGATTTTTTTTTTTTTTTTAAGCCCATAAATTCTTGCATTTAATCTTATACTGAATGTAAGCCAAATATAAAAAGGGAATAATTTACAATACATTGTATATATTGTTACTTCAAACCACATAGTAGTTACCCGTAAATCCTCCAGCATTTGGTATAAACACACAGTGTTTGTCTATTCATTGTAAGTCTAGAAAAGGACATATTTCTGCAGAGCCTTAAGAGGTATTCACTGCGTGTATAATAGAGACTCAATAAAACTTGTCATTTGGATTTTCTTGTAACAACACACTTTAATCCAAGATTCCCAAGTAGAGAAACAGATCTCCGTGGTTTCTGTAACCACCCCTGCTCACACTGTTGTATTTTTGAATTATTCTTTTATGCATTTTAACTGAGAACCTTTCTACGTTATCGCAGAGAGACTCCAACAGGCACCGGCCCCCAGAGACCTTGCTTTGTTTAAAAATAAAGCAAACCCAACAGCCAGACAGCCAGTTCATCTGGAAAAACGCTGGTTGTGTTGAAGAAGGCCTAATTATAAGGAGGCTGATCAGAACCTGCAGATGCTTGCCAAGAAGAATTGCTCTCTAAGCACCCAAATTTGGCAGAAGTCTAAAAA
>VXBH01006072.1:1143471-1160818 GCA_013400035.1 Rynchops niger
AAAAAAAAAAAAAAAAAAAAAAACACAGCAAAACCAACCAAACAAAAAACCAATAGCAAAGCAGTTGGTGTAGTCTTCAAACATGTTCTTCAAGTTCCCGGTGTTATACCGGCCACCTCCTCCACAGCCCAATGGCACCATGACATTTTGGTCTAACACAGGGTAGTAGAATTGCATCTGAGCACAGCCAGGCCCCTCGCTCCCATCATATCCCAACTCTGTTAAACTGGTCCCTTCCACTAATGAAAACACCAAAGAGCACATGCTGGTTGCGAACCTCCTGCAAACCCTTCCCACTCACCCTAAAGTCCCATCATCAGAAGTTAAATCAACTCAGAAGATGAGAAGACTCACAAGGATCATTAACAATTACCAAGATGAAGGTTAGCATGATACTGCTGAGTGCCCACAAGTGTTTTTTACCCTCTGCGTCACCTTATTTTGACCAGACCACGTCCACCATGCAAGCATGGGCTGCCTCCTGGACATGCTCCCTGGGACACAGCGACTTTCTCCAAGGTCATAACAGCTCCCTTGCTCATGGCCAAGGAAAACTTGTCTTAGATAGGTTAAAATGCATAATTAGGTTCTTCAGTTACTATTTGAGGGTATGCCTTTAGGTATGTCTACAAGGTGCAGGAGAGGGCTAAGCAGCTACCTTCAAATTCACAGCCCTCACAGAGGGGAGGGCTTCGGCCAGGGGAGCCGATGACCAGGTTGGCCAGGCAATGAGCACTTCTCCGAGAGGAGGTGGCCCTGCTCTGGGTCTACTGCTTCCCCACCCCGTGGTGGTCGGACCCTGCCAGGGATGCTCTGCCTGGCGCAGGCTCTCTGAGCCTTGTCCTGCACAAAAAGGGTGACACCTCCCCACCTCCACATCCAGTGAGCATTTGCACCTCCTCCAACATGTCTCTCACTGCCGACCAGGTGCAGATTTTATTACTGCAGAAGACAAACGTTCTTAGATTAAGCTATTTCTGATAAAACCATTTCCTCTGAAATAGCCGCAATACAATCTAGACTGCATACCGGCTGTTAACAGAAACTGCTAAAGAGTTTTCGAGCACTAAGCAGTCCTGAATAATGTCCTCTGCCATCCCTAGGGACTTTGACTAGCAGTCAGCAGAAGACGACTCAGAAAACCCAACAACAATTATTTGACTTAAAGATCAAATACCCTTCTGTTGACTCAGACTAACAGAGCTAGCATCAGGAGGAAAAAAAAAAAAAAGGCCTCCCTGAAAAGCTGAGTGTTCTTGGATAAATCATCTGGTCTTGCAAATGGGTGCTGCTGACAAGGCTCTCCACACCAACACCACCCAAAACTCTGTGAGTGTTCTTGATAGCTTCAGACAAGGGTTACCAGTGATGGGAGCTGTACAGGACAAACTCTTCTCTTTCCACTCTGAACCACAACGTACCCTCAAAACAAGTGCAAAAGATGTTCAGGGGAGGAAGGGTCTTAAAAAGACAGCTGTTACACCCCAAAATATTAGCATCACAAACATGGCTCTTTCAAGTCACAAGGACAAGAGCCATCACTGAAGACATCAACTCTGACAAGAAGAGATGTGCAAGAAAATCAAAGACTTCCACAGAGCCGCGGCACCAAACTGCTCCCAGGCAGGCAAATAATGGACTAAATTAATTGCCTGTAGCATGACATAACTGCAAAATCCTAGAGGTTTTGACTGCTTTGCAGCATCTTACTTTCAACTCTACCCCATGCTGGCATTTTAGTCTGCAGGGCTGTAATGGTACTATCAGCAATGTTAGAGGCGAGACTAAAAATAAACACGGGACAAGAAAAATGCAAAGCTCCTCCTTCCCGCGAGGTCTGGAGGGAATTTCCTGAGTCAGTCAGACAGCTTGATCACTTGTTTACTTGTTACTAGGTACGAATTTTCACAGCAGCGTGTGTGGTTTTCACTGAAGTTTCCAAGTTAAAATCAACAGGGCTGTAATGTTGTAACAAAAGTAAACATCACTAACCCTCTCTTTAGAGATGGGATCCTCGCTGTGTCCCTGCCCATGCTGCACACTGCATTTCCAGGGCAAATAGTGCACTTCCAAGACAAACATGAAAGTACTGGGGGCAAAGACGGTCCCCTGGGTCACGGGATGAAGGATGCCAGGTCCCATAGTAACCTGGAATGAGTCCAGCATCTTACTTAATGCAGTAAATCTATTTAGCCCCGGATAAAGAAGCTGTCACATGATGTTCAGAAGAGCTGGAAGGTTTGTCCCTCTTCAAAGCACCTCTCCAAAGGTCCTCCCAAGCACCAAGACGCATTCTGGGGGAAGGAGAGGTCGGCTCTTCTCCCTCTGGCACCCGTGGAGGATACAGCTGCAGAGCAGCAGCCACAACAACTGACTTCGGAGCTATATAAAAAGCTGGCACAAAGGTTTGTTTATGAAGAGCTAAAAATTAAGTTTGACGTTAAAATAGTGCAGTCACCAGTAACGTCTCAGAGGGTCACATTCTTCTTCCATCTCTGCCTCCTGCCCCTCTGGGACCTCCTCTTTGCCCAGCAGCTTTCCCAAAACGGTCTGCAAACGCGGCAGAAATTCCCCCCGAGGGAGTCAGGCAGAAATCCATGCCCGAGGAGTTGAAGGAATATGCTCAGGAAGGGGTGCTCAGCACTTCCTACAGCATGAGACATTTTTTTTTCCAAGGAGACTGCAGCAGAGACCATTCCTCTTTGCAGCAACTTGGTACATCTGATTCTGCAGTATTTCATGAAAATTTTAGGAGGTGACTGCAGGTTCACGGTGCTGTCAAAGAAAAGCGCTCACCTTCCCATTTCATGGTACGCAACCCTCCACGTAGCTCTCCTTGTTCACCTCCCCTACCCCTTGAGCACACACCAGAGGAAAAATATAAGATTTCAAGCTTTGCAAACCTCCAGCCTAAACCAACATCCTGTAAAACTATGAGTTAAAGGCAGGAACACTCCACTTCCAGACCACAAAGGCTGTAATGAGTGTGGGTTTAATTGGCTGGTACAAGAGCTGCACAGCCAGAATCAGCAGCTGGCAATGGAATCAGCCCTTCTGCGCTGCACATTGCTAAACTTTTGCCCTTGTCTGCAATGTGGTCTGTCACAGAAGTAATTCAGCACCCATAAAAAGAATTACAAAAGTATCTAAGAAAAATAAAGTGTTAGCCCAAAACCGGCAATACGTTAAGTTTCTTCCCCAAAAGTTTATAGCTGATCTATCCCTGAACCTATAGTGATGAATTTCTACTATGCGCATATATATAAAATATATCCTCCATAAGAAACCTGTATATTTCAGGTATCACTTAATCTGGCCCTTTAGAGCTACCCATTTCAACAGCCTCAGTACATACTTAAAAATCTCATTATCTAGAATTAGAAATGAAGTTCTTTGAAAAATCAGTCCCAAATGACAGAAGTCTCTGCCAAGCAACTACAGCACATCTTCTTGCTTCTTTCATTTAACACAGTTATTCACGCGCATGCCCAACTTCTCTTTTACCCGTTTACAAAGCACACAGCAAGTTCTGCGATAGTTTGCATCTAACTTCAGAATATTTGAAGAAAAGCCAGATTAGTAGGGAGCAGGATTTTACAGCAAAGCCTTCCTTTCAACTGGTGCAAAAAGCTTTGAATCTCATAAAGCCGATGTAGTAAACTTTCAAGCCAAGGTGTTTCACAGAGCTAGCAAGGGTGCGTTGCTATCACTGGATAGACTTAATGAAAGCTTTACAGTTTACACACTACTTAAAACCGCCTTGTTCCTGAATGAAGAAATGCATACCCGGCAGGGTGAAAATAAATAAAGAACAATACAACACAAAACCACACCAACAAGAATTTAAGGTGAAATGTGTATGCATCCTTCACTTCAAAAAGCCAGGCTGACCTAAATAAAGGTAGTACACATGAGAAGAAGCAAGACAATATCGTGCTCCAAGCAGCTGAAGAATTACTGCTATCGGCCTCTTCCCACCGCGAAGCACCGGCCACCAAGCTCAGCCCACACCAGGCGGCTTCTGTCTTGGCCACAGCAAAGCTCAGGCCAGAAACTCACATTGCCACGAGGAGTGCGGCGCTCGAGACGAAATGCAGAGCGGAATTTAAACTCCTCAGTTAGTTTAGTTGAAGACTGCAGGCGCACAGCCCATGCCTTTCTGTTTTTACCTGCACAAGTTTATTTTAAATTGCATCTTGTCCTCAGGGCTCCATATTCACGAAGTTGCTCATACAACGAATCAAGAGTCAGGAGGTCTGGACGTGTCAAGACAAATCCCACCAAATGTAAATTGGTATAATATACAGATTTACGCTTGCTTACATGGCACTAGGAACAGAGAGGCAGTAACTCAAACTGCCGCGCAGGCTCCCGACAACAGTGATGATAAGCATTGCTTTTTTAAGGCTGAAAGGAGTTTCTGGGGAAGGAAGATAAATCAAAACGTGGCGTCTTTGAAAGGGGAGCAATGCAGGAGCTAAGCCCCAGCGGCTCCACAAACACCCATTTCTCCCCAGGAAAACAGGCTTTGGTGTTATTCAGTACTTAAGTTTTGTAACAGTTTTTATTCCAGTGAAAATTGCATGAGCGTTCATTAACATTAATGTTGTGTGCTTTGCCATACCCATACCTAGAAATGCACTAAACCCTACAACCAGAGGGACTCGTCCCTGCTCTCACAGCCCCGCACCCTCCATCCATCTCCTGCCCAGAAACGGGCCGTAGCAGGACGTTGCCCTCCCTGCCATTAGACCTGACCTTGCAAACTTCCACCAGCAGCCCCCGGCATCACTCGGCCCGCCAAAGCCACTGCTGCCACAGCCCCGGCGGGGACAGCGAGCGAAGCGGGACGGGGCCCCTTCCAAATACCGCGGCAGAGACAGACCATGCGTCTGCCCTCTCCGCTTGCACGGCCTCACACAGAATTTGGATCTGTATTCTTTAACAAGACGACATTTCTCCCCCTCAAAAAAAAAAAAAAAAAAGCAAACAATATTTTGCAGGTATGTCAATTATTAAATATGCTGCTGATCAGGTACCCACACCCGTGTGCTCAATTTGCATTTTAAAGGCATTTACTCCTACATTTTGACGCATTCTCTTGACCCGAGATATTAAATAAACCAAAAGCACTGAGGTCGCTACCCTCCATCCAAGTAACAAGGGGTTTTATTAGCTCACCTACGGTGGAATATTAACTAACGCCAATGTTTTGCTGGGAAGAGACTGCATTTAACCTGGATTGCTATTGGAGAGCAGGAAAGAAAAAAGGTCTTCAGAGCAAACATGGCATCATTATTAAAGGAATGGGTTAATTATCAACCACAGGCATGAAACTGTGGGAATACAACAGCAACCCAGTCCTGCTTGTGAGGATGCTGGCTGTTGGGCGAGCAGAAAATGATCTAAATACGTTGCAAGAGGAAAGGGACTAAAACCCTCCCTTTCTTACAAAAAGAAAGAAGTTGGTTTTGCAGTAAGTATCTGCAGGCTATTTGGTGTGTGCTGATTTTTCTCTGCCGGAGATGCAACAGCCAGCAAGGCAGGTTTAACATCCATTTTCTGCCTGATACCAGGGAGCTCTGCAGGGTTCAGAAAGGGATCAGACATTTCTTCACGTAACGAGAATAGCCAAAGGCAGCATCTGATATCCCACAAAAGGCAACAAACACCACAAACAAGGTATATAAAGCCTCCGTGCTTCCAGGCATAAACTGCCTTCTGCCTACAAGAGATGAGGATGCTCTCCCAGGGATGGGTTATTCTTACCAGCAGGTGCCGGTTTCTAGCGCTACCTTCTAAAACAAATTATATTAACCAGTGTTTGCAACAGCAAAGCAGCTGAGAGGAAAAGCTCACCTGAATTTGCTGCGACACATCCTACACCAAAGAAAATTATTTCTATGAAAACAGCATCATTCTGCCACCAAGTTAATTTCCGAAACCACTCATGAGAACAAAAACAAAGCCAGAACCCAGAAAATTTGTAACTGTTACTTTTTTTAAGTACCGTTTTAGAGGGAAAAAAAACACAACACTGCAACACAATGCTAAAAGGCAGCAAAGGAATAGCTACAAAAGTTGTTAAAATACCACATAAGCCCCAGCCTGCCAAAAATGAAGGGATCATAGCAGATAAAAGAAACACAGTGTTACAAGAAAAGTGGGTAAAAATAGAAGTGCCAGGATGTGACATGCCTTCAAGTTATAGAAAAGCATCTGTATTGTCCTCAAATCCCCTCCTGACTGCTGTCTAACTCAGTAATCATCCCTCTAGAGCAACAGGGTTGTCTCAAGCCGAGCAATGGGGCAACGCTGACTTCTTTTCAGCTGATGCCATTTGGGGCAAAGCACCTTCCAGTCAGAGAGGGAACAATTTGTGCCCTCAGTTTCACAGGCCTGGGTGCAGCCCAAATCCTGCCTTTTGGCCAAGTTCAGAGGGCACTGGCAGACAGGCACGCGACCTTCTGCTCATGGCCACGGGGAAGGACCCATCTCTGGCCAGGGGAGCTTCAGCAGGGCCATCTAAAGCAGCTCTGCAAACTAATACACTGGTGCAACTCATTCCAGGTGAAAGGAAGAGCACAGAAAGCCTCATCTCAGCCTGTTAATATAATTTCCACCTTATTTCTGGAGCCTGCCACTTACTGAGCATTGCTAAGGAGACCCACTTCTCTTCTGCATCCTCTTTTTTCACAAGCCCAAGTGCAAGGCTTGGCAATACTCCCTCACAGGATACATACCAAACAGAGTGCTGCTCCCCGTACAGTCATTTGAGCACAATGATAACTTGAAATTTTTTATTAAAAAAAAAAAAAAAAAAAAAAAACACACACAAAAAAGCCTCCTCAATTGAGCAATTTTTACTCTTACAGCAGTTACAGCCAACTGCAGGGCTCTGCATCTGGTGCCCGCCCGTGTATCTCCTTCTGCTAAGGTGACAGCTACAGAGAAGTAGTTGAAAACGTTTAAGCAAAAGATGTTTTGTCATTTTGTGAAGCGTTAACACTGCTCAACGCTTTTCAAGGATGTTACAACAACTTGGCTGTGCATGCAGACTTTCCAGCTTAAATTATGGATTTCGTAATGCTCTGAACATCACTTCTGAAAAAGCAAACACCTCGGAGCGTTCCTCCTCTGCTCTCGCTGTGGTGCCCGAAGTCTGAACTAGGGAGATATTTGACTTTTCATGTCTAAGCTAAGGCAGCGGTGGGGAAATCCCCATTCAATAGGAAGTTGAGGAAAACGAACCTGAGCAGCTGAGTGTGAAAATTGCATGAAGTCCAAAGCCATCGAGTGTGAGCCTTAGGACAGAGAAACAGTCAGGCAAGTGCATAAATGCCTTCCACGTGTTCTGGATGGAAAGAAACTGAATTTTTTAAAGACTAACATGGAAACTGCTTTAAGCAATTTGTCATTTTCAATAGAGGTTCTGCAGCGAAAGAGAGATTTCGACAAGTTAAACAACTTCCTACTGGAGTGGCTGCATGCAATGTTTAAACTACCTCTTGCAGTCTTCTTAGAAAAGGAATATTTCAAATTTTGCCATTCAGGAAGACTTTGAAATGTCACTGCCATTTGATTTGACCAGTCAAGAGGAAACGCGGAGTTGAGTGAAGGGGAAAACAATGCAAATACCATTCTGTATTTTTTAAGTTGGTTTCAGGCAGCCTGCAATGTGCACGTTGCTTATTTACCTCCAAGAGGGGGAAACTTCAGGCATATTTTCTGCAAACGTTACAACTTAAAGCTCACCTGGATATTACAAGGCGTCAATGTGAAATATCATCTGAAAGAGCTGAGCCTGAGAGCATCATTTGCTAAACTTGAGCGAGGAACAATGTTTTCTAGCTCAAGTCCTCCAAACATGATCCACTGCAATGCATAATAATGCCGAGGTCTTTTCTACATCAGGGACTTTGAGGAAAAATAAATACGCAATAAGTATTCCCCACTGCTTCTGCCACCGGTTCAGACAGCTATCAGCATTCAGCAGTGCTGCTGCTGTGTCCGAATACGTGAAAGCTCTGTCCTTTAGAGGCCTTGACGAAGTTTTGTTTATCAGTTGGTGATGCTAACGGGAAGGCTTTGCCCAGCTGGGAGCTCAGGGAGGCACGGGTTCTGCCTGACCCAGCCCCCAGGTTGCTGGGAAGATGCTCGAGGTTTATAAAAGCGGAGCAACAGGAGCGGGACAGCAGCAAAAAAATCAGCTGTGTGAATATTGTTTGTAAATCTGCAATCAATACCAGAAAAGAGGAACACCAGTTTTAACTAAAGTCTGTAAAATTACTAAAATAAATAAAATCATGTTAGGAAAAATTTTTACACTGGAAGGGTTATTATGCATTGGAACAGGCTGCCCAGGGAAGTGGTTGAGGCACCATCCCTGGAGGTATTTAAAAGATGGGCAGACATAGTGCTTAAGAGATACGGTTTAAATTAGTGATGGTTTTTGTCAGTCAGGTTGATGGTTGGACTAGATGATCTGAAAGGTCCCTTCCAACTTAGGCAATTCCAGCAGTCTAAAAAAGTCCCTAAATTTTTAAAGAAAAATTTTCAATCTTCCTGGTGAGCACACAGCCCTGGACCTGCCGGACAGGAGGTGCTGCAGGCAGCAGAAACGCTCTTTGTCAGAAATCAACCAACAAATTGTATCCAGCACCTCCTGAAACAGGCTCCAGCTGGGCAGCTGATGTAACCTTCCCTGCCAACTCAATTGCACCACGGAAAAATACGTGTACTCCCAGCCAGGGGCAAGATCCCATCCGGGCAGCTACCGCTTCCGCAGATGCTGTACAGAATGAGAGAAGAATACCGAAAATAAAAGTTAACTGTGACGAGGCAGTTTGGCAGCCAGGGGTTTCCTTGTTTTCCCCAGCGTCCTTAGGGGACAGCAGGCAGCACCGTTACAGCAAGATGCGACGAGAACTCACCCACTCGGGCTCAGGACTCACACCAGCCCCACAGCAGGGCACAGATAACCAGGCCGAGTTATGCGCCAGTGATGATAAATCAATTTAAAATAGATTTTGGTTAATCTGCTGCAACCTTTTAACGGCAATGAGCTCTTCGGGACTGTGACAACTTGCCCGGCTTTTAGGCAAACAGCAATTTCCACACTGGTTTAGGCAAGCCTCAGCACTGATTATAGCATCTTCTACACACAGACGGAAAGAGCCCTCTGCAATGTGTTACATTAGCACATGCTCAAATTTAAGCGTTCTCATTTTTACTGGGGCTTTTCTCACGTCTAACAGCTTCAGCAGATCCAAATTTATACACTAACTGCTTACCAGCGGTTACTGTGATGTGACCAAGATATCCTATCCCAGATCAGAACTACTTAAAAAAAAAAAAAAAAAGCAGCTGTATTTAGCTCCTGGAAAAACTGATATGTGTGTATTTCCAGCATCGACTAATACAACTGGAAAATTGGCAACAGAAAACAAAAATAAATGGAAAAGCCACCTTGGATAGTATTTAGGCCATCTCTTTTACAGATAAAAATTTCAGCCTTTGACACATTTTACAAGCACACAGTAAAAAACCTATAGGGTATTTTAAATGGAAACACTCTCATGGCAAACCTCCGCCGGCGCAGGACAGCCTGGCACTGCTGGAGCTCCTCCACCTGAAGCAATTTATCCATTTCCACTGTTTTAATGTGGATCTGGGAAGCAGCAGAGCCCCAGATCCAGCAATGGGGAATGGAGAGTTGTGGGTCCATGACCTCGCCACAAGCATCCCGACCGAGTCACAGCCTTTGTGCTTGGCCTCCCCACTCCAGACATCACTTGGAGTATTTTTAGCCTTCACTCTCCTTCTCCTGCAAAGCACCCAGGCAGGGACAACTCTCTGTGCACTGCCTGGCACAAGAGGGACCCAAACGTCATCAGGCTTGAAAGATTGACATCGTGCATCCAAGTATTCACTATTTCTCCCACCCTCATAAAGGAATGACCTTCTGTTAAAGGGTAACTCTGTAATGAGGGACCTGAATGCCATTTTATTGCCTTTAAAATGCCAGAAACCTGTGTGCATGGTGAAACTGGGCACCTTTCCGAGATGTTTATAGTTGTGGTCTAGCTTTCCCTCCTGCGCTCTCGAAATGACTCACAGGGACCAAAGGTCTAGAGACAGCAGCGTTTGTCAGGAACAGAGAATCTGGATCTTCAGCAGCCACATCACATAACCCGCTTAGAAAGCGAGGGAGGTCTCACGAACAAGACGTCTTTCAAAACTAACATGTTCTGTGGATGATTTACAGGACAAGTATTGCTGAAACACTTTCACCACGGGAACACCACAGAAATGAATTTAAATGTTTTTACAGGATGAGAGGCTGCCCATGCATCTCGTGATGAGGTAATGGGCATGGGAACCCTTCTTGGCCATGAAGATGATGGTTTCATACTCTTCAGCTTTCAAAGAGCTGTGCCAACAACAAATTTTGCCACTTGCGACAAAATCTATGGCACTGGCTGTTTAACAGCTTGAGCTGCTGAGTCATGGGACTAGTTTCCATTAAAAAGGGGGAAAAAAAAAAAAAGAGAGAGAGAGAAAGAAGAAAAGATTCTGAACTCTTCACTGAAGCAGCATTTGACAATATGAATACTAAAGTGCAAAAATTAAATATATATATTCATACACACACACCAGTCACATGTTCTAAGAGCCTCACCCAAGACTTCAAACAACTTTGATAGGTGACAGACAACATTTTCACAAGCTCCTCCTCTAAGGCTGGGTGCAGGCTGGGTGTAGATGTAAAACTGTCCCCTGTACATAACCTCCCCCAGGAGCCAACCCTCGGACCAGCACAGCCCTGGTGTCCTCAAAGCCCCATCTGGATTTTGCCCGCAGCTGTCGTGCACCTCCCTAGAAAGCCAGTTGTGGGGTTTAATTGCCTCGCAAACGAAGCTTCCTGCCACATGAAGGATTTATATAGACTATGGTTAAGTTCTGATAAAAATACCTCCATGTGAATTTAGGTCAACCATTTCAGCCTGTCCATACATCTTCATCTAAAACAAACAAACAAAAAACAAATCCAAAAAAACCACACCAGAAAGAAAAAGAAAATGGGGCAATACACCTATGGTAAATGTAGAAAATTATTTGTCAGCTCAGATCTCCATTTGGAAACAGTCTGATTAATAACAGCAGATAGTAGGTGACAGGGAGGCCTCCATAGCACATACAGACTATAAAAAAGTTGACAAAACACTATATACCATTGCTAAGCAAGTTTGGTATTTGCACATAAAATAAACACGCAAAGTTTGCTGGGGTATGGGCAAAAAGCAATCTAAAAACAACCCAAAAAGCCATCCCCTCCCAATAAAAAAACAACTTTCTGATTTTCTTCAAACATAACTGAATGGGTGACCCTCAGAGTGCCCCGCTGTGAACCCGGCAGAGCCCCTGGCCGTGCTCTCGCAGACAGGCTGCTGCTCCCAACCACAACCAGCGTGCATTAAGAAGATATTCTATATTAGTCACTTCATTGTTTAAGGAAAAATGCATAACCAGGGAAAGCAGAAGGACGAGATTCTTTGTTTTGCATCAGACTAATCCCTCTTTTGCCCTTAGGACAGGGAGAGAACAAAGCCTGGGCTGGACCAGGGGCTGCCAAAGCCCCATCAGGGTCCTGTCCCGCAGCGCCTTCCCCACGTGCCAGCCCTGCAAAGGGGAGACTCAGCTTGGGAGATGACAATGTCCCCAAATCCAGCCAAACCACAGACTTCTCCCCAGGATCACTGAGGATCAGCTACCACATCCCCATGCTGTGCAGGGGAGCTGTGTGCCTGTTCTCCAGCGCCAGCCTGGAGGAGCACGAGTTATTTTAGGCACCACATCCTAAAAGGATATTCAACAGCAAAGTTGCACCCTATATTATACATCGATGTAGGCATTTAGGGTTCCCAGAACAAGAAGTTGTTGGTCTAGACTGCTCTGTCATCAGCTGGAAAGACAGCCGCACTCCTGGCTGGTCCTGGAGAAAGCACTCAGCTACCTCTGCCTTTAGAGATGGTCTCAGCACCAGTACCAAATCCAGCAAAATCTTTCCTCAACCTGATGCTTTTGGTATCTTTCACATATCTCCCGCTGTCCGTCTCTCTCCACCTCTCCTCCAGACATCCTTGGCTTCCTGCAAGGCTCCAGTGAATTGTTCTGGAGCATCTGCCTGTATCCCTGCCCCTTAGATTGCTAAATGGGAGTTTCACACGCACCTTTGGAAAAGGAGGAGGACAGGCTTGTTCCTTGCTATTTTTAAGAAAAGTCTTTTCACAGTTATCCTGCAGCCCAGGTCCTCACCTGCCCACTTCAGCCAGTCTGGGAGGCAACTTCCCTGCTCTTGTGCATCCAAAAAAAAAAAAAAATCTGAGGCATCTATCTGTGTCTGTCATCAGTTTAGACTAACACCCACTTAGCGCAGGATCTGCACCACTGGAATAAGAGGAGTTGAACATCAAAGTTGGCTTTTTTTTTTTTTTTTTTTTAAAGTACACAATATCTGCACGGCTTTGTTTGTGTTGAGGGAGTGGCTGGATTTTAGGCAACTTCTTTTTCAAAGGCTTTTTGTTAATAACTAAATGAAAACCCCAGAGCTGAGGTTTTCCCCTTAAAAAATAAGCCACTGTGATTAAGGACATGAAGAAAGAAAAGTCGGCCTCTTCCCAACCTAATTGTACTGAGGCACTGACTTCAGGGCTCCAAAATTACAGATGTATAATCCAAGACAATGAAGTCTTTAGTCAAGGATTAGCAAGCCATGCAAAACTGATTCCTTATTCAAATGCCTTGCAATTGTAAGGGCATCTGTTCCACTTTGCAAGCCATCCCAAAGGCTTTGTTTGGTTTGTTTTTTTTTTTTTTTTTCTGTTCCATTATGAAGACAGGGCACTTTGCATTATTTTCACACCGTGTAATAAGTGCTATTGTTTAGTCTAATAGGGGACAGTCAATGAAAACCAATAAATATTTTTACCTTATTTTTCTTTTAACTTAGGATACAAGCCCTCTCAAATATAAAAACAGGAACTGATCTCAGTCAAAAGCCAAGTCTGTAAAAACGTAACACAAAACGTCAGGATCTGAAGAAAAAAAATACTTTGTTTCTTCAAGGTCTACTAGGGGCACTTAAAAAAAAAGAAAAGAAAAAAGAAAAAAAGAGAAAGAAAAGGAATTTACGTAGGTTTAAATAACATTACTAACACAAAACAGTTCAGCACAAATGATGCCAAAGTCAGGCCTGGGGACTAGCAGAGAGCACGGTGCCACCATTCCAGCCCGTAGCAGCGGAATAGCTCTGGAAACCATTTAAAGTGTCACAGGAGGGAGGATGGATGGAGTGTCCGACCTTTGGAAACCGAAGAGTGGATCTCAACAAAAACATCCCAACTACCCTGAGCCATGCTGCTCCTGCTGGCCCACCTATTTGCCCCAGAAGGAAAAGCAAAAAAAGAAAAATAAAGGAAAAAAAAAATAAAAAGAATAGTACAAATCTGCCAACGTACCAGCCCAATGTAAAAGCTGCCAAACTGCTCTGGAAACAGGCAGCCACAGCTTTCTATCACATCAGTAGAAAACAAACTCTGGCTGATAGCCCAGGCTTGGGTTTTGTTTCCCAACACCAGATCCTTGCGGAGAATCCCCCCAAACTTCAACCATCAAAGGCACTGAATTCGTGGACCTCTACGGGGCCACCGGCTCCGACGGGACTCGGAGCCTCACCTGTCAAATGGCCACAACAGCTACAGCAAAGCAAGTTGCGCAAGACTGAAATATAAAGTGAGAAAACAAAATATCAAGTGTCAAGAGCGGCAGAGAAAACGATGATAGTGGTGAAAATTATGTTTCTGCAGGAGCTGGTCTTGCACACTGAGCAGCGCTGTCACTCAGCACCAAAAAGCTGCTGTTTTCTCTGTCCTGCAAACGGTGCCACCGGTGACAGGGTAACGGGAGCAGACAAGATCCTCATAGATCACAGAGGGGATGACCCATCCCTGTGCCCTTGGTGCAAAAAGGTCACTTGATACTCAGTTTCTAAAAGGCAAAACCAACATTTTTTCCACAGCTGAGCTAGAGAAAAAACTCTGCAGAGATACAGAGCGAGAGGATCATGAATTTTGCTGGTCCAGGAGTTGGGATGCGGAGCTGGAAGGAACTCAGATGGGATGGAGGGGCCTGAGTACCAGCCCTCCGAGCACCACCAATTGCTCACGGTAAGGATCCTTGCCTTCAGCTAATGTTTTCTCTCAAATTCTTCACAGTCCTCCTATAGATCCATGGTGCTTGCTCATACAGAACTGGTACTCCAGGCTTTTCACCAAGAAATTTAAGTCACTTGCAGCACACAAAGATCAAAACCCGTACGCCTTGATTTATGCATTCCACTCAAAGTCAGAGGAAGTGTAAAAAAAAAAAAAAAAACCAAACACCTGAAATAACTAGCAAGCATAGCTTGTGTCTGGACGAAAGGAAAGTAATGCAAATAGCAAACCCGGACAATTATTTTTAAAAACCTCAACAGAGGTCCCAAGGATCCCACCTCTGCCCACAGCTCAGACCTTGTTAATGCGAGAGAAAAAGCCCTTGAGGCAGCAGCATCTTCTCAGTTTCCACGCTACCTTCAAACTGAGCGACGCTGAAGTCTAACGAGTGAGGGATGTTGTTGCCCAAATCATCAGTTCATCAGTTCTGCACACACACAACACTGCTACTCAGAAGATCTATATACTTTAATGGAGCCACCCCCGGGCAAGCGTTTTCCCTGCGCATGTATATGCTGTAAAAGGACTCGGGGTATTTCTCAGGCGTCAGATAGAGAGGGAGAGAGATACAGAAACAGCAGAGAAAGATCCATGAATGATTACAGCCTGAACCTGAGGAAAATGACAATCCCAAACATGGGAACGCATTGAGCTATTGATGGTTTGGCTTTCAAACCTGTCAAAAAGAGTTGTTAAATGTCTAACAAGATACAAGCAAGATGAATCTTCAGTCTCACAATAACAGGTCAATAATTCACTCATGCAAAAGTTGTAAGTCAGTTTTAAAAAACAAACTAAAACAAAACACAGGATGGTTTTAACATCTTATTTTGCAACGATGCTGAATGACTGCTCCTAATTAGACTGTAATTGTAACTTAATTGCGCTGTGATCTGACTGGCCATAAAGAGGGAGCCTGGAGTCCCATCTTAATGAGTGGAAAGATTAACCTTATTGTGGACAACATAATCCCATTTCATGCCATTGAAAGGATCATATTAATTCCTCAAAATTTTTATAACAGCAACGATGTGGCACTCAGGCTGTAACGTCCACCGCTGGGGTGCTGCCTCCTGGCTCTGGAGAGGATGGATGACTGGTTTGCCACAGGTGGGATCCATTTCTAAATCCTGCCAAGTACCACACTGTAAATTCAGGCATAGTAAAGATAAGGTCTTCCTCACAGCAGTATTTTAATACACAGACATACACATTTCATGACTACTAAATGCAGTGCTGCTTTAAAGAAAGACGACTGATTTGTAGCAAAATATATTAGAAGCAATGCGAAAGAGAAATCCTGCCTTTTTTTTCATTTTATGTTTCAGTAGTGACCAGCCCTGCACAACGCTCAGGGTCGGTGTTGAAAATAGGCCTTTAGAAATCTAGAACGCATGAACGTCTCCCAGGTTTTTGCATGGTGAATCTTTTGCTCCACTTGGGTCCTAAAAGAATTTGGGCCCGATGGAAAAACGACTTAAGAGAATTCACTGCGCGAGTGACTGGCACTACGCAAAGACCACAGGAAAACGCTTTTTGGAGCTCGTGCGTGAAGCTGTGGAAGTAAACTCCTAGGAAAAGCAAGAGCTCAGTCTCTAAGCAACTTTTCCCTTCTCTGGTCCAACGGAGGCAGCTGCCTGCACGTTAAAGCTCTGCTACGTCTCAGGGAGGGATTCGTGCATCAGCGCTCCCTTTGCCCCTCTGCAATGCCAGGCACCAACATCCCTCAGCGTGGGATGTTCAGCGTCACCCACTAACAAAGCCACACTCTGCTTCCCAGTGTTTGCTAAACTACTGAACACACAGAAATTTACAAATAAAACAAAGACTTTTTTTTTTTTTTTTAAATGTTCTACGAAAAAAAATATCCAAGACAGCAATTCTCTCACACACTCTCTCAAGAAAGTAAAAGGGAAAGGTCCAAATACCAGCTCGGGCAAACTTTTGGAAAGAAGGTGGTTTGGTTCAGACTAGTACACATAACCGATTTCAACATTTCATGATTGCCTCCCACAGCAAATGCCAGCCTGACATTGAAGCATTGAGCCCCTGCACCGTATTTCAGAATTTATCTTCAGGTCAAGTTAATGGTTGAAAAGAAACAACTGCAGCTGATAGCGCTGGGTAAACAGTGACTGTTTCTGTTTGGGATCACGCCTGCTCCTGTTTACCCTGTGTAGGGATAAGAACCCACCTCAGAGCTCACAACTCCTCCCTGCCATGAGACCATCCCAGCTGCAAAGTACTATGAAAATTATTAATTGCATAAACTGACCTCAACACCTCCTGGTTTCAAAGCGATTGGTCATTTAGAGCTTGGGATCCTGAGACTTTTTAGGGAAGTACAGCATTGAACAGAGAACTAAAAAACAATTTAAAAATAAGTGTACAAAGATAATAGCTTTGACAGTTTCCCATACCAAGCATCTGGCTTGGTACAATTTGGCACAGGTCATCTAACCAAGGAGAAAAATAAATAAATAAATAAATAAAAGGCCGCAATCTGAAATCTCTCTGAATGTGTCCATTTCTCACTCAGGGAGAAAGAAAACCCACACCCCTTGCTTTAAAATACGTTAATATGTTACAGGTACAGCCTTAGGTCTTCCCTTGTGAAGAACAGCATGACAAACTTCTGTTCAGGATACATAAGAAGAAACAGTGTGCCGATTTTATTATTGATTTATCCGAGTGAGCTATTTTGGAAAACATAAAGTGTATTCAAGGAAGCCACAATATTCACAATACAGACGAGAAATCATTGTGTTAAGGCAACACAAGTTTTACACAAGAATACATGACCATTGCTCCTATAATCCAATCTATTAATTCTATACTCACAGAACAAGTAATAATAAAACTGCATTTATTAACTCCATGGGAGTTAATTGCCAATTTCATCAGAATTTAGGCACAGATGTAAGATGGAAACAGTCAGTCATAAAAGCACTACATGTTAACTGAGGTTTTTTTCACACATTTGACAGTTCTGAAAGTTACTAAGATACATGGCAGCAGATTCTCCCTCTCTCTCCCCAAAAACCAGGCAACTATAGCAGTGTATTTTTTTT
>VXBH01006074.1:0-94951 GCA_013400035.1 Rynchops niger
TCTGAGGCCAAACCACGACAAACGTGCATATCTGAACCCCATTGAAGGCAAGGTTTCCTTGGAAGCAGCCAGAAATAACAGATCAACATACATCTTCTTAACTCCAGGACGTTTCAAAATGACTGCCCTGTTTGCATCCTTTAACAAAATGCCCTGGAGTATCTCTGCTCCTGAGCGTAAATGATTTATAGATTTTTTTTTTCCATCCTTATTAATTTTTACCACCTTTTCCTTTAATTATTTTATATGTCTCCTCAGATTAACAGTAACGGTAAAAAGATACTGTAAAGCTCTGTAAAGGAGTTAAATTCAGTATCATCTCAATAGGCCTAGGCTAACAGCACACTCAGTGTAGCTTCCATAGATGACAAACTCCTTGAAGCCTTCAAGGTCTTCAAGTGCTGCTCTGTCTTGTATCTAGGGTCCCATGACCTTCATAATCTACTTAATGGCGAATTTTGCCTGATGTTACTCTATGTGTCTTTTTTACCTACCTCGAAAAAAAAAAAAAAAAGAACATTACACAACATTATAAACATCCATAGTCCCTAACTTCTCTTGTTTTCTTGTTTTCAGGCAGGTGGTTATTCTGGGCTTAAAAATCCAAACTTGTGAGAAACAACTGGTTTTCCTTGGATCCACCTAGGGATGCTCAAAATGTTCTGGTGTAGTACATGGTATTATATCAACTCACATATCCTGGCTTTTTGTGAGCTTTCTTGGGGATAAATCACAGATGAGAATAAAGCTTTCAGGCTACTACGAAACAAAGATGGACAGCTTGATTTCTCTGCAAATGGAGTTCCTCTTGCTACTATGAT
Organism: Rynchops niger; assembly: GCA_013400035.1. Classification (NCBI taxonomy): domain Eukaryota; kingdom Metazoa; phylum Chordata; class Aves; order Charadriiformes; family Laridae; genus Rynchops; species Rynchops niger. The sequence goes on from VXBH01006074.1 coordinate 822, forward strand.
ATAATCAAACAATTGGTGGGGTTGTCTGGCAACTGCTGGTCTTTTTTTCCATCTTTTATTCCTCCAGGAAGACTCCCATTTACCTGTTTATAGCTCATTATTGTATTTTCCTATAGTTCATATTTATTTCAATATTATCTCTTATTTCTTTTTATGGCAATTACAACACCATAAATATATAGTTTTATTACGTATTCCTTTTTTTTTGTTGCATACCCCTGAGGATGTGCTAGCCTCTCTAATAAAAATAGCAGGTGTTGTCAGTTATGCTAAGGAAATAAAATGGCGGAATAGGTCATACCTTTCTTTGCTAGAAATGCATCTTTTTTCAGCTGGAGATTTTTGACAACAGTAAATCTCAATACTGGCATTTAAGTCCTGTGTCTATAATAATGAAACTTCATGGGAAATTTTCATGTTTGGAAATATCTGCCCAGTTTGAATGACTTCTGCATCTGCTAGTAACCAACTCACACCAAAGGGAATTTGTAACAGCTATTTGGAAAAGGTTATACTAGAATAGATAATGTATTTAAAAACTTGTTACATCATAACATGACAAAGACATATTTCATATTTATAACTAATAGTGTAACAGATATAATTTGGCATTAGTGCCCTGAAAGAACAATGAGTGAGACTTTGTGTACAATAACATAATGAGAAACCACAGACTAACTGTCGTTAATGGAATAAAGAAAAAAAATTATCACAGCTTCTAAATATCCCAGTAGCTTTTGATACACAGAGTAGGACCAAGCGAACACGAATATTTACCTTTTCAGAATGGAAAAGGTAACTCTTTGTGCTCCTTGGAAAAAAAGCAACTTAAAAAAAATTACAGTTTTTGAAAACAAGTTTTGTTCAGTTTTGAAACAAATAAATAAAATTTGCAACTTATTTGATAAGTTGCTGAAAGAAAGAGAAAATGGCTGAACAGTTGATTCTGGAGGTTTCAGATTTCTGTAGTGACCTAGGATATGATCTGTATGCTAGAGGTCTGCAATTATTAAAATCCTCTGGAAAAATAACTTTAGAGTTTATTAGTACGTGTCCAGTTTGAGGTAAAACGGCACTAATTTTCTGTTCAGTGCTTTCACTTTGCAGCTGAGCCTCTTCTAACTAACTGAACTCTCCGAAATTAACAGCATATTGTCCAGACACTGAGACACTGTTCTCTCCCAGAGAGATAAGACCTGATTGTTTCTAATTTATGCCAAGGAATGGAATGCAGAGAGGCTCCTGCTTATACATATTGCTATAACAACCAAGGTCAGCTAACATTGTTAGGTACTGAGTTGGAGGGTCGGAAGCGGAGAAGTGTAGAGGGGTTGCACCTGCAGGGAGGAGCAGACAGGACAGGTGACCCAAAACTGACCAATGGGGTATTCCATCCCATCTGCCTCATACTCAGTATAAAAGCTGAGGGACCAAAGGGTCAGCCCTCTTTCTTCAATGTCAGAGGAGCACTCTGTACGTTCATCTGCCTTTGATCCTGATCCACGCATTCCTCAATCCAGATCCAGGATCCAGTTCCCATCGGTCACTGAATCCAGTTTAGGACTTTCCTCATACCTGCCAGTGATGTGATTGTCATCATGGGAGCTTGATACTGGGTTTTTATATATTGTATATATTTCATTATTTTCTTTTTATTTTATTATTAGTATTTCATTAAAGTAGTTTAGTTTTTTTCCTAAACTCATAAGTCTCTTTCTCTCTCTCCATCCTCTCTTTGGAAAAAAGAGGTGGGGGAGAGCATCTTCTTTTGTTTCTGTGGCCAGTCCAGCCCAAACCATGACAGTAAGTCAGTTCCCAGCTCACTTCAATGCCTTCTATACGTAATTGTCTAAGCTATTGCATTCTTAATGTAACTTTAACTGAAACAAAACCTGCAGAAACCAAGTCACTTGCATAAGTGATTGCATGTATTTAATATAAGTTAATTTAAGATATTGCAGCACGGACATGTAAATATTACCTAAAGAAAAATTCCTAAAGATTTTGATGGATTTAAACTAATACCTCCTCAGAAATTTTATAGTGTTAAAAACAGGAAAACATTCAAACTATAGTCTAATGCTATCTTCCTTAGAAAGGGTTATACAGAATCTGATTTCATGAGTTCTGTTTGATGATATGAAGAAGGCATCAGCTTCTGTTATAGTTCAAATAAGCTTCCAGCAAAGAAAGGTATGAAACTTTTCATAGATTTGGACACATGTTGACTTTACTTATTCTGCATGTCTGTTTACATTGATTACCCTGACCTTGATTGATTATATAGGTGTTGTATATGAAATCATAAATATGCGAGTTGAATGTGCTAAGGATTTGAACTGTGAAATGATAATATAACTGCTCGGTATTATGGCCTAAATAAGTCATAAGTCACTCACTCTTGCTAAATGCTACAGGGATAAATATTAATTCCATTTGACTGTGAGTATATATGTATATATGAGAAAAATAAACGTTTAATGAAATTTATACAATGGAATTTGAAATATTAATCCAAATCAAAGACAAAGTAGCGGTAGCACATCGTCTGAATAATAGTTACAGGAGCAGAGAAAGGACAGCCATTTCAGTGTGGCCAGCTGGGATTATGGCCTTTAAAAACATATTACATCCACATAAATTTTTTTTTGGCTGCCTGAATCTACGACCATCTGTTTGGATGGCTGGGTGCCCATTCAGAAGTTGGTAGAGCCCTTTCCATTAAGCAGAGATGCCAGGTATCAATAGGATTGAGATAGGAAGGCCTGCAGAACACTGCAAAGGACATCTGTTCTCCAGGAAAAGAGGAGGGAAGTCCATCTTCTGTGACAGTCCCACTACACTGACACCACATGCCTCCTTGCACCTAATGACACCTGTTCATAGTTACATGCCAAAATAATAAGGAAAAAACAAACCATCCCTGAACAATAGAAAATGGGTAGTATGGACTCATAAAGGCCTCTGTGGCTGCCAGGAAAATAGGTTTCACCGTGGTAGGCATTTGGGAAACCAAGGCACACCATATGGGATATCAGAATGAAAGTCCAGGCATTTTGTATACCAACAAGCTGCTGGCAAACCCTGTTTCTGGGAAACAACCAAAATGACAAAACCACTAAATGAGGAAGATCTAGATGCGATTTTTTTTGCACTTATCATTAGAAGCAGGCAAAAAATTAAAGACGATAACCAGTCACTAGAGGGCTGTGTTATTCCTCTGCATGCCTTATAAACAGTATAACTTGTAACCCTTGGAGTTAATGAAAATTATGGATTAGATATTATAAAACAAGCAAATACAAGGTAAAATTTCTGTTTTATCTTGTCACCCTGTCAGAACATTGTTGTAGCTGACCAAATCATCGAATCGTAGAAGCATTTATGTTGGAAAAGACCTTTAAGATCATCAAGTCCAACTGTTAAACTAACACTGCCAATTCCACCACTAAACCATGTCCCTCAGCACGACATCTACACATCTTTTAAATACCTCCAGGGATGGTGACTCAACCACTTCCCTGGGCAGCCTGTTCCAATGCTTGATAACCCTTTCAGTTAAGAAATATTTCGTAATTTCTGATCTAAATCTCCCCTGGTGCAACTTGAGGCCATTTCTTCTAGTCCTATTTCCTGTTACTTGTGAGAAGAGATGAACCCCCACCTCACTACAACCTCCTTTCAGGTAGTTGTAAAGAGCGATAAAGTCTCCCCTCAGCCTCCTTTTCTCTAGACTAAACAGCCCCAGTTCCCTCAGATGCCCCTCAGACCCCGTGTTCTCCACACACCTCACCAGCTTTGTTGCCCTTCTTTGGACATGCTCTAGTACCTCAGTGTCTTTCTGGTAGTAAGGGACCCAAAACTGAACACAGTATTCAGGGTGTGGCCTCACCAGTGCCTACTTCTGCTGGCCACGCTATTTCTAATACAAGCGAGGATGCTATTGGCCTTCTTGGCCACCTGGGTACACTGCTGGCTCATATTCATCCACCTGTTGACAAACACCCCCAGGTCCTTTTCCAGGAGGCAGCTTTCTAGCCACACTTCCCCAAGTCTGCAATGTTACGTGGGGTTCTTGTGACCCAGCTGCAGGACCCAACAATTAGCCCTGTTGAACTTCATACAATTGGCCTCGGACCATTGTTCCAGCCTTTCCAATCCCTCTGTAGAATCTTCCTTCCCTCAAGCAGATCAACACTCCTACCCAACTTGGTGTCGTCTGCAAAGTTACCGAGGGTGCACTTGATACCCTCATCCAGGTTGTTGGTAAGGATATTAAACAGAAATGGCCCCAATACCGAGCCATGGGGAACACCACTTGTGACCGGCCACCAACTGAATTTAACTCCATTCACCAACACTCTTGGGGCCCAGACATCCAGCCAGTTTTTTACCCAGCGAAGAGTAAGCCCATCCAAGCCTTAAGCAGCCAGTTTCTCCAGGAGAATACAGTAGGAAACAGCGTCAAGGGCTTTACCAAAGTCTAGGTGGACAATATCGACAGCCTTTCCCTTGTCCACTAAGCAGGACATCTTGTCATAGAAGGAGATTAGGTTAGTCAGGCAGGACCTGTCTTTCATAAGCCCATGCTGACTGGGCCTGATCACCTGCTTGTCTTGTACGTGCTACATGATGGCACTCAAGCTGATCTGGCACTGAGGTCAGACTGACAGACCTATAGTTCCCCAGATCCTCCGTCAGGCCCCAAATTAATCCTTCTTCAAAATGAAATAGCAGTATGATACTTACATAGAGATGTTGAAATTGTTGTACAGCCCTGTATATTGTAGTTAGACTATGAGATTTTTACATACAGGTACAAATTTGAGTTCTATGTCATTTCCAGCTTCAAAGAATAAATACATTCAAATTTATTCACAGTTTTGTCAGTGAGCTTGCAAAGCCTCTTTGGGACAAAGTTGTGGAGACTACATATTTACATATATTGCAATTCTAATTCATAAAAAAGGTGATTTTAGTCTATTGTACCATTCCTTGACAGTTGTCAATAAAAATGCATTACAGTAAGCATGAGAACTAATGCTTCTTCTAACAAAGCAATGCATGCAAAGCAAAAACATGTCTTTGATTTACAGATATTTATCTCTATATACAGGCAGCTGAAAACTATAACTTATCTGATAGCTCAAGAATAGATTAAAAGATTTATTATACATTTGAGAACATCCTTAGTTTGTGTTTTCACTTGAAACCCAAATATATATTCATTTTAAAAGCCAGTCACGAGTTAGTTAAAATGTGTTTTGCAGAATTAGCTCCTTTATGATCCTTTACAACTGAATAATGTAGCACTGTATGTTTAGGATGTACTTTATTACAGGAAGCAATTAATAGAAAGCCATCAGTTGAAGACAACAGCATCATTTATTTTTATGGGCCAGGATTTATTGGTCCATCTTATTATAACGGATTACATGGAGCTCTGCCTTGGGATGTGTCAGGAGTCAGGAGTCAGTTCAGAGCTTATTGGTGAGAATTAGAAGGCAGATCTATGTTGGTGCTGTTGCAGTGGATACTGCTACAGACCTCCTGATTAGGAATAAGAAATAGAGGAGTCCTTCTTCAAACAACTGGAAGAAGCCGCACATTCTTTGTCCTCATGGTGATTTTAACTACCCTGGTATCTGCTGGAAGGATAATACAGCAGGACTCGAGAAATATACAAGATTTCTTGAGTGCATTGATGACAATTTCTTTGCACAGGTAACTGAGAAGCCAACAAAGGCAGATGATACTGACCTTGATACTTATGAACAAGAAAGTACTGGTTGAGGATGTGAAAGCTGGAGGCAGTCTTGGCTGCAGTGACTGTGAGATGGTGGAGTTCACAAAGAGAGAACAGAGAAAAAAAACAGGATGACAGCCCTAGATTTCTAGAGAGCAGACTTCAACCACTTCAGAGACCTGTTTGGAAGAATCCTATTGGATACATCCCTGCAGAGAAGAGGGTTCTGGGAGAAATGGTCAATATTAAAAGATAACCTCAACTAAGGTCAAGAAAGATGCATTCCAAGAAGTAGAGAATCAAACATAGGTGGCAGATATTTGTATGGAGGAGCAAGGATCTCTTGTCTGAATTCAGACATAAAGGAAACGTAGAACAGGTAGAACCAGGGGCAGCAGACCCACACTCTTAATTTTGATTGTTCACTAGACATACTCATAAACAGGACACTTAGGTCAAATAATAGTTTTCCTGTATCACTATAAAGGAGATTTCCAATTAGTTGATTGAAGGATCTTAAAAGGGAACTATTAAAAGGCAGCTAATATTCTGATAGATTCCCAGATGAATTTTACTTTGTGTTATTATTTCTGAATTATCAAATATGGAAAAAAACTATGAACTCCCTTTCCCTCATTTGTACTATATAAACTGTTACCATGTGTTGCAATGAAGTATTAATGTTGATATTTAACATTCTATATAACATAAACCCAGCCATTTTTAAGGACATGGAAATGGGTTTCTAATAGAAGAGTGAAAGTTTCTGCAGAACTGCAGAAACGACTACTAACTTAGCAGTGATCAAGTTGTCAAGCAGAGTTTAAATCTTGCATGTGTGTGGTTATTATGCTCCAACAAGTCCTTGTGACTTTATTCAAATAGACAAACTTCCACATTTGAGCAATACATGGCTTCTTCTTGTGTCACTGTCAGTAGGAATTTTTCTTTGCCTAATTACTGGTCTTTTCCTCACATAATGTTCCAAACTGTAGGAGGTGGTTTCATGAACTGGAGATCTTTATTCATATTTATTATTTGCAAATAAGTTCAAATAACAGTTGTTCGTTCAGCTGTCCATATTGATAGCCTTTGTGTGCTTACTCGTCTCTCTTGATTCCGATTTCTTATCCCAAAAGCAAATAACTTCTAACAGTTCCTTGTAGTAGATTCAAGACGACAGGCAATGTAGTAAAAACATTTTTTACTAGCTGAAAAACAGAGGTATTTCTCATTTCAGTGAGTTTCTAGGTAAAACTTGCATCTCTCAACCGAAAAGCTAAATCTGGTACATAGTATAACTCTATTAAGTTTTTATATTCTATTCCACAAAGTTCATGTGAAAAGATACGTTTTTAAGTGCTATTAACATCACTTCTGTAAGTAATGTGTAGCTTTTGCTGTTAACGTTAATGATATTTGCAATTTAAATACTAATGAACTCTACTTCAAATGTAAGTTCATTTTATTAAATAGAAATGCTTCTATTTTCATAAAATAAGTCTTTAAAATTACATTTTTCAATGCATAGTACATAATTTACTAGAACTGGTCAGAAAATATTGATTGTTCAGCATCTGTTTTTTGTTCTGGAACAAAACCTACATCTTATTTGAAAAAAATAAAACATGGGCATTTATAGTGATAAAGAATTATCTCTCTGCTACCCTCGACATAGTGGAAATTGCCTGTTATTTTGTTATTTCATTCTTTACACTAGAAACTCAATGCCACACCTAAGAAATACTCACACTGAAACTTATGCAAAGACAATGAAGAATCTGTAAAGAACTTCTGCTTTACCAAATCAGATTGTTCTAAGGGAAAAATACCCCATATTTCTAGTTAGAAAAATAAAGCTTCCAGAGAAGGCTTACTGCTCACTGCTCCTTCATTCTGACTCAAATGGTTTTTTTATATCTGTGTAGGTTTTTTCTAATTATTCTTTCACAAAGGAACCAATATACAAGAATAGTTAACATCATAATTAAAATTATTTCTTATAAATACAGTGTATAGGAAGGAAATTAAAGTGTAAAGGAACATGTTTCCAAATGCCTAAAATGAATATTTGCCTCTTTCATTATACAGCTGATATGAATATACAACACACTAAAAGCAAAACTATACTTATTCATTAATCAATTATATTTAGAGCTGTTCAGTCAAGCAGAAGAAATAATAGAGTTGGATGTAAGTAACAAATTGCTATCGGAGTATTCAATCACGTTTCGTAATTTTTCCGTTAACACATTTCTAATAAAAATCAGTTGGATTATGTTTACATCAAAATTTTATTTGCTATCTATTTTTGTCTACTTTTAATTAAAAATATTAATGTTAAGATGCATGGTTAAGATTACCTCATCTTAACTTCTGGGTGGTGATCTACCACTTTCCTGTGGTAGATCAAAAAGGTAGACCAAAAATCTCAGACATCTGGGCTAGAGAGCAGGAAAATACACAGTGACTAATGGCACATTAAAAAAAAAAAATCTCTAAAAGAAACCAGTTAATTAGATAGTTTTCGAAAGATGGTGTGTCTAAGATGTCTGTTACATACTACGTATGCAGATAACAAGTATAGCAGTTGAACACTAGTAGTTGAGGGTTAACTAGCAGGAATATTTGAAATGTATAGATTATATAAAACGCACATGTGATTTGATTTCCACCAGATGACTACCCTTTCTTTCATTTCTGACTTCTTTGTGACTTTGGATTCAGAGACCTGGAACACTGAAAATATTCCTTCTGTAAGTTATACTTCTGTGGAGTTAGATTTCTATCTTTAGAGAGTAGCAGGTTAGGAAACGGGACTTTGAAATTTGACCTCCATAGCTGATTCCTCACATATTCCTCCCTTGAAATTCTATCTTCTAGGAAAAGGAGTCAGATACCATCAGTAATTTAACTGACATCCTTCTGAATAAAACCCATCAGTTTTTCTCCTACCTGGACTTAAATATAGATATCTTTCTTGGCATATGCATTATTGGTACATGCTTAGCATGCATACAGAAACTCTTTTTACTTTATTTTTTTCATTATAATAAAACGAAAAAATATAGACTTTTTTTTACTGTGGGTTGTTTTTAAACTTGCTAATTTATTTAAGAAGGGGTGTTTGGAAAAAATAGTATCTACTTTTTTTTGTCAAATTCCTAATTAAACAATACTTTTTTCCTTACATTTCTTCTTAGGCTCAGAAGTATCACTAGAAAACATGCATTTTTAAAATTACGAGGGCTTTTTTTAACATGGCATTAATTTTAATAGTGGATTTGAGACTCTAGGTACTAGTTTAATATATCTTTCTGTAATTGAAACCATGAACAGAACAAAGATTAACAACAATGTGGCCACAAGCCTGGTATACTGCATAAGGCATTATTATGCCATTAAATTAAATTACTTAGGTTTCTGATAAATATTTTTTGGTCCTTTTAGAGTCAGTAAATAGCAAACACAGGTAAGTCAGAGCATAACAGAAGGTAAAGAATCTTTTGACTTAACAAAATTCAATAGAGAAAGCAGATAATTTCTGTGGTTTTGGAGAAATTCAGTAATATTCAGTATTTAATAACAATAGAATATTTCTTAGAAAACAATAATCCATTGCTCCTAAGTATTTAAGAATAAATTAAACTTCTTAATTTGAATATCTGTTTGTTCAAGTTAGTATCACATTTTAAATAGCTCCTCAAATACTCCTCGGAGAAAATAAGTGTATTAAATCACCAACCAAGGGAATACTCTTTTTTCTCTTTTGTCTATTAAGGGAATATAGAATAGCTTTTCTCCTAGTTTAGACATATCAGGAGCCAAGCATTGATAAAGAAACCCATCAGTGAGTTTCCATATTAATCAGAAATTCAAATTTCTCTTTCCAGGATGCAAACCGGCTTTTGGTTTTTTGAGGGAAAGCAAGATAAAATTAAAAGATAATATAACTAGTAGAATAAATATGTATTTTTATCACAAAGTAACTAATGAATATCTCGTTTACCCACACATTCTTAAAATCTCTGCAATAGTTTATTGTGAATAAAAAAATAATGACTGGGAGAAAGTAAAAATGTCTTGGCTATTGAATCTTTATCTCATCTGATAAGTCTTGTCATACTTATGCATGAAGGAGAGGATAGTGTGGTAGGAAAAAATAGATAGATCCATCTGACAGAGTAGCAAAGCACAGAAATCAAAGTCTTCTAAAAATTGTTGCAAGAAATCCCCATTCTGAGAAAATCATTGACATAATGAAAAAAAGTAATGCCAATTAATAGAATAAATGTTTTCCTCATTATGTTCCCAAACATAGTGAGAAAATGCTAGATTGAGCCTTGGGGAACAAAATTTATTATGAGCATGAAAAATGTTACAGTTCTGATGCAGTTTTTAAATGACAGCATAATATGTTATGGATCATTTGATTTTTTGTATGAAAACGCTATTCAGCGCCCAAAAAGGCATATGCTGCTAACGGCATGTGTTGCATTCCTTTCCTTATGACAGCTGGCAACTAGCAAATGCCAGTCAAAACACAAAATGTCAAGCAGAAATTTTTCCCAATAAATATATTAGTTTAGATAATAGCACATAAATAAACTTTACTGAAATGTTTCCATTATTCTTGGATGCAGTGTGCAAATGATGTACTATATTAACCCTTTAATGCTATCTAAATTATATAACTAAAGAAACCCTGGCAAATGTATACCTTCCCTTGCATTAATTCCTGTTCTTTGTCTTAATATGATTTTAAAATGAATGCACCTCAAACTTTGCTATCCAAGATATTTAAGTTGACAGGAGAATGTAAGCCTTTCTTTGCATAATTAAAACGTATTCTTATTTAATAAAAGATTATGACTCACGTAGAATATTGCTACAAATATATGTTGCTTTTTTTGAATGCAGTGATAGTTTAACAACATTTTTACATAGTTCCCTTGTTGTTTGGCTGTTTTCTTGTTGGGGCTTTTTTTGTGTTTTGGTTTGGTTTGGGTTGGGTTTTAGTAAGATTCTTGATTCTTATAATGTATTAAGGCAAAAAGGAAACAGAAATATATTTGATAAAAAAAATTGCGCACACTTTTAGGGAAAGCTTCTTATCAAGTCACTTAATTAAAATTTCAAGTGATTTTCAAAACTGGTGGAGAGAAAGACTGACTATTAAAAAGAGTAAATGATGTAGAATGCCACTGATTTAATTTACATATCATTCATGTACGTATGCTCTTCACTTTAGGAGTCCTGACTCACGCTGGTTAAAATTTTCAGTACCGACCACTGCTCAGAACTGAGAAACAGTTTCTGTGATTTTTTTTAATCTAGTTTGAATTGAAACTGATTAGCATGGTTTGAGAGTCTGTGAGAAATTTTTATGTCAATCAAAGATATCTATACTAAACTATGCAAAATCTACAAGAATAGACTTAAATGAATGGTTGGGCTTCACAACTCATCAGCAGAAATTTTTTCCAAGACGCACACAAAAATTAATAATTACATTAATAATTGCATAGGATAAGAAATCATATTAATTTCTTTTTTAAGAAAAATCATAGATTCAAAAGAGTGGAAAAATATAGGAATACACAGGCATCATCACGTAGAGAAGCTAGCCTTGAGCACAATGAACAACATTCATATGTGATTGTGGTGAATTAGCCCTGGTAGGCAGCTCAGCCCCACACAGCCTCTTGCTCACTCCTCCACAGCAGAAAGGGGGAGGAGAAAAGGAGAAAAAACTTGTGAGTTGAGAGAAAGACAGGTCAATAAGTGAAGTAAAACTGGTTCCGTAATCAGAACAAAATAAGGAATTAATTTACTATTTCCTACGGGCAGGCAGATGTTTAGCCCCTTCTCGGAAAACAGGGTTTCATCATGCCTAACAGTTACTTGAGGAGAAAAACCCATAACCCCAAACATCCCATCTTGCTCCTCCTTTTCCTTAGTTTTTATTGATGAGCATGATGTCATATGACATAGTTGGAGTCAGCTGTCCTGGTTGTGTCCCCCGCCAACTTCTTGCACACCTTTGATGCTGTGTAAGAACTGTTCAGCAGTATCTAAAACAGTGGTGTGTTATCAACACTTTTTTGGTTACAAATCCGAAACACAGCACCATATAGGCTGCTATGAATAATGTTAACTCCATCCCAGACCCAGTACACCAGTGGAAGGACAAGAGGCAATGGACACAAACTGAAATACAGGAAACAGGGAAAATTGTTGCAGGGGTTGTGGAGCTTCCATCTATTGAGATGTTCCAACCCAACTGGGCAATATCCTGGGCAACCTGTTCTAAGAGACCTTACTTCAAGCAGAGAATTTGCCTAAGTGAACTCAAGAGGTTCTTTCCTACCTCAACTGCGGTATGATTCTATGGTTCTGCTGAACAATACCTACTGCAAGAGAGGAATGAATAAAAGGCAGTTAAATTATTTTAACCAGACATTTTCAAAATTTTATTTTAAAAAATTAAAATTTTAACATGATACTTTCGGATATAACTTCAAAATACAATAGTGTTTTAGAAGTGTGCTTGGTATGTGACGTACCTGTAAATAACTACACCTATCTTAATTATGTGTAGGTTTTACTTCAAAGTAGCATTTATTTTTAAAATCAAACTGCTTGACTTGTGAAAGTTTTTGTCCTTGTATTTCAGAAATTTTTCTGTAGCTTTTTGTATTTACTATATGAAGCCAATGACTAGAAACAAATGACTAATACCTTAGGTAGAAAAGCATATTTAAATGTTTAAATATATAAAAATATATTTGTAAGTCATTCTAATTTGTGAAAATTGTAAAAATGTGGGTTTTTTTCTAAATATTATGACACTTCTTTCAGAGTTTCATCTGACTGTGAAATGTTTCTTTTTGTAAAGCATCATTTATATACTACAGTTAATAGAAAAGCCATAGCTGAAACTGGTAAAAGTATGCAAAGTTTTTCTATGCAATAAGTAATGATTATCCTTTTTTGAGGTACAATGATGTACCTTGTGCCTCATATCAATTGATTTGCACCTGCTTAGTTAAATAGCAGTCAATCCTTAGAAAGTATAAGGTAAAAAAAACCACCAAACAACCCCAAATCCAACAAAACCAGATAATAGTTGATTCCAAATGTAATAGCTAATACAACTAACAACAAAGTGTAAAGCAATACTCATGCCTGAATCATAGTTTACTCTTCCTCTGTACTAGTGTTTAAGTTTTTTTTCCTCTTTTAGATCTCTAAGAGCAATTTTTTTATTTTTAATTTTTTTATAATTTTTTGGTTATTTTCCAGATTTCAGCATAGAACAAGGAAAGTCTGCTCAGGGAAAAATGATTCAAGTCTGTTTAAGAAACGAATAGAACATTCAAGGAGAAAGAAAGAAATCTCTAATTTCTCTTTGAACCTCTGCTGGAGAAGTAATAACAACATCTAAAAGGCAAATCCCTGAACATTGACTACCAAGCCCATTCTAACTAAACTGTGATTTGAAGGGTTGAACTCGTTGCAGCTTAAAGCTCAAAATTTAGTTTCTAACTATATTCAAATTTAAAGAAGATTAATTTTGAGGAAAAAGGAGAATATGAATGCTCCAGACTACTAATGGGTAGAGATTTATGGAATCAATTCGTAAGAGTAAAGACACAGAGGGAATTCTACCGGCATGCAGCTGTCCAGTTGCCCAGGAGCCCTACATTATCAGATGATCCAAGTGAAAGATTGAATGTCTTTGGTTGTGTTTAAAGATGGCTATTCATCTATATTTGAATAATATTAAGTCCTGCAGGTAGTAAAAAATAGATTAATCATTAATGACAGTTATTCATGGTGACACTCAGAAAGTGGTCTTCAAGTGTTTTAATGAATTTACAGAAATGATCCAGGCAGTGCAAAAAAAGGCCAGAAACCTCTTATCCCTGCATCTGTAAAACCATTAGGCACTTACATTAATTTGATGTTCATACATTAATATTTAGAGAGCATGGGTGCCCAATCATGCATGAAAGCACCAAAATGTGAGCAAATAAGTTTTATAACAATCCAAAAGAAAGGCTGACCAGTATAAAACCTCTGATTGCTCATGTGAAAAAGTCCCTGCTGATATATTGATGTGAAACTAATAGCAGCTGTTTCATAAAAAGTTCACATTAAAAAAAGCCGAAAACATCAGGTTATATTAAGACACAGAAACAAGGTGGCCTTTGAAATAGACTTGGATCTGTCAGGTAATGCAAGTTAAAATAAAGGGCTTGTAAACTAGTCTTTCTCTTATCCAATGTTTCCTTATGGCTTGTTTACCATCAAGCAACTTTCAATCACTTTTGGGTTAGGAGTAACTTCAAACAATTCCCAGCAGGTCCCAGGAGAAATCTTTACTCCTTGTGTAAAGAACAGACTAATGAAATACTATGTGTTCCATTCATGTCCCCTGCATGGCTGCCTGTAACAATTTCTGTGAATTATCAGCGTGAACTCACTTCACCGTCAGCTAAAACGACCACCATACTGAAAGAAAACATATCCTGGTTATGTGAAGCCTGCCCTTACTGTTTGCTACATTCACGGTTGCCAAGTTCGGTCTTTCCATAGAAATGCATCAGTGGAGCATTTCGGTTTCTGCACATGTTGCAGTTTCACTGCCTGCTGTGTCCTTTATCTGGCTGCCCGCGCTTCTCATACTCTAGAAGATTTCACTAGCTGAACACGCTCAGTTATTTTCAGGGAAAATCTTTTCCTCCTGTGTTATGATTCTTATTATGCAGCATACAGCTGCTGAGACAAGACAAAGTCAGCCTTCATTTCTTTTGTCCAGAAAATCTTTTAAACGAAGTATACAATATCTGCACAGTGAACTACGCACAAACAAAACAGATAACCTCTGTCACAGCACACTGGAGCATGCTTAACACACACCAGCATCCCTGATACAATATAGGTCACAGTGGCCATAGGCACTCTCCTTCAGAAAATGTAGCTGAAGGAATGGTAAACATTCCTTTTATATTGAATCTGATCATTAGCCTACATACTTCACTAGCGAGTAGGGAACTTACATTCTAGGCTCCTGCAACCTAAGATTAACAAGGGTGTTTAAGGTGTAGCACAGTGATAACACTGTAAAGGTATCAGAACTGGATTCTAACAAAGTAAATGTTACAGAAGAGATTATGTCTGATTTGAACTGATAAGTCAATTTTGGAACATTAAGGGATCAAATACCTAGAATGAGCACATGACATGAAGCAGAAAACTCAGGAAGAGATCACAGAAATTGACCTGTGATGGAGCACTTAAAATTTTCCAAGCAGAGGTCACCAGGTCCAGACAGAATCTGATGGAAAAATAAAAATAGTCTGACACAGAGGACAGGACTGAGAATAGAGCTGAGGGATAAAGGCAAGTTAACTAAAAATCATTCAGATGGGATATAAAAAGCTTCATGCGTTATGTTAGCTAGTAGATTCCATGATACATAGAAAAAGTTGAGAGAATATAATTAATTAAAAAACATTGTAAGAAATTCCAAAAAGCAACAGCACGTGATGACGGTCTTTCTATTCATTTTACAAATGCCAGTCTGTGATTGCTGAGTTAAACTCGGTTGGTGCTTAGATGGCTTCCACATGATAAGTACCTTTAATCTCACATGCTTTCAGCACACAGTCTGTCAGCGCAGTGAGCTAGTCAGCAGCCACCTCCTCCCCCTATCTTGAATGGATTATTGCTCAAGGGATGCTGTTTAAAATGGCTTGTTATTCAGGTATTTCAATCTTGTTTACCTAAAGCTAGGACATCAAAAGCTTTGGCACGAAACCAAGTGCGATCAGAAGTATTCTCAAAGTGTCTTTACAGCCATATGTGCTGTGTTTTTTCTGTACATTATTTTGCCATATAAGAATTACTTGGGCATTTATCTATCACGTACGTTGACCATGTACCCAGCCCATCACAGCTAGGCATTCATTACTAATGTCTTGATGGACATGGAGTCAACAGATCTTAAGAACTGGTCAGCTTGACACTTCATCTGACACAGAGAAGAGCACAGCAGAATGCATATAAAGTTTACAAAGGAGAATTATTTATTGGAGAAATAGACAATGCTGTAACACGAGACGAATATAGTACCTTCATAAAAGCAAATGGAGCAAAAGCAATTACTTTTAACTTGGACTCCTGTGTACAATTCAATGTATTGCCAGAAATGCTGAAAATCCACAGATTAGAGAAGGTAAATGGGCAAATCTTGGGGATTATAGTGATTAGCTTTTCTTCTTGCTAAAGGAATATACAGAATTGATGGGCTGAGAATGTGGTTTGTCTAGGTGCTTGACAAAAGAATCTGAGAGTATTACCATGCAAAATTGCACAATGGGTAAGAGGGCAGGTTTAAGAAAATGGAGTTGAAGAGCCCAGTCCTGAGACCGTAGAGACAACACAAAGGCAATTTGCTCCTAATGCCTTCAAGCATAGAATTCTTGTTAAGAAATGACCAAACCTTTGGAACAAATAATATGGGCTCTCAGAAAAACTGAATGTGTATATGTGTGTGTTTTTATATAAATATTAAAAAAAAAAAGTACCAATGTTTTATGAAACTGGCCAAAAACTTCTCTCATCAAAGGGGTATGTAGAAGACATAACACCTTTCCTGAAAATTGCTTTACTATTTTTAGCTAGTGGTTTGATTATTTGAAATGATATATTATGCGTCTTGTAGTAAAGTGGTTTTATGGCCTGTTTTGAACTGAAAATGTGGATAAATGCTTATTTACAGCTCCTGTATATAGCAGAAGCTACTGATATGAAGACATGAACTGAGGCAAATCTCTGGCCAGCTCCTTATTCTATAAAAATTAGTGAAGCATGTTTTGCACCATTTAAAATAAGTGGTGGCATTTGCATTAATTTAAACTACAGAGGGCAGAATCAAGACTACTTAGCGTATTTAAAGCATGCCATATTCCTTCAAAATCATAATTTTATTGGCTATGTTCTTCTAATTTCCAGTACCTATTTGCTTCACTTTCTTTTTCATAGATATTTGTTACTAACAAATTTAGGTAAAAAAATGGATCCAAGTCTTTTTTTTTTTAATTTATCTGATCTGAATTAGTATTTATCTTAATAAGATGGACAAAATCTACGGTATCTAGATAGATGTTTCAAAATATTCTCCACAAAAACACACAATAAATTTACTCCTGTTCTGATACAAGCCTTTCCTCCAATGCTTATCCCAATTTAGGCTCCATGGTACTTCTTAAATACACATCACTGTAACTAACAGTCATTTCTTTAGTCTTAAATCTATCTGCCTCTTGTATTGGAATTACTGTTATTCCACTACTATATTATACTGCATACAATTTAACAAGACATGCTAAATCATAAAGGCAGAGTTACATAAAATTGTATTCATCTTAAATTAATGATTTTTTCATAATTAAACCCTGTTGCTTCAAATATGTTATTGTTTTCCTGTGTCAAATACATTACTGTTTTCCTGAGTTTAGGTTGCCTTTGAAAATTATTTTGGAGAGATGTGTTTCCTCTTTCAAAATCCAGATATGATAAAAAGTATTTTAAAATATGGATTAAAATGGAGTAGTACTTATATTTAAAAGATACAGTCTTGTATGGGAAAGAGAAAACAATGTCCTTGCATTTGTATTCTTTCACCAGATGGTTTCTGCATGAATAGAAACATAAGGTATTGTTGAAGGTGCAGTTCAGGAAGGCCTGGGTTCATAGAACGTTTTTCAGTTTCTGAATCCCATCCAACTACCATGTTAGTAGCTCCATCCAAAATTTATAGGCATTCCTGGGGACAGTAAAGGTCAATAGACACTTAAATTTTTCACTAGTCATCCTTTGCTTGTAGATACTGTCAGGTAGAAGCAAGGGCTGGCTGCTCCTTGAGGAACGGCAAGCCATCAGCCAAGAGTCACAGGAAGGCAGGCGAGGGCAGCAGCATCACCTGCAAGGAGCCAGGATGCTGAACCAGCAAGTCAAGATCAAGCCGGAAGTCACATCAAATCAGGGTCAGTCCTATATGAGACCACATTCAGACACAGCTGCAGTGGGAGTGGTAAGAAACTGTCAAGGTCAGCTGAAACATGTCAGTGGGTCATACGAAAGGCTTGGATTTTGAAAATTGTCCTTCTTATAAAAGTTACTCAATAATTTCCCTGGTAATGTAAAAAGAGTGCGTAAAAGTTGAACAAGCTGATGACAGAAATTAAAAATTTTATTAAAGCAGAAAAGGATTATTAGTGTGCTACTTTAAGAACTGAATGACCACAAAGATGAAGTAGTAGAAGTGGCAATAACTTTGACACTGGCGAGTTAAAGAAACTGAGTAAAAGGCAACAGCAAAGCAGCAAGATATATTCTAAGTACATTTTTGAAAACTAATCAGGGTTAAGAAGAAGGTATTTGTTTTCAAGGATAATGTGGGTCCAAAAGCGAGTGGAATGAGCTGCAGTGGAATTTACCTTGGAAATGTTGGGTTTCTAAATGTCAGAGGAAGAAGGTCCAATAATAGTAGCAGATGAAGAAAGACTAATTATTTTTAAAATAGATTTTGAACACTAACTTTTGATAATCTGCAAGAGCAAGGGGCTCACAAAACCATTTCTATTCCTATGTCACTCTATTAACTTTATATATGTATAAATAAGTAATACATAAGCTACAGACACATATATATTAAAACTTTCGTTTATAACTCATACTATATATCTCCTAGATGGCAATTTGTCATTTAACTTCTTATCATATTTTAATTATTTCATATATATTGTTATATATCTTATAATAAAAATCTGAGTGTTTTCATAGCTTGCAAACTGTGTGTTTGCATTTTTCATATGCAAGTTAGAACTTTTGACTTAAGTGAGGTTTGGAACTTACGGTAATGTTGATTTATGTCATTCATAATTGGATGACTTATGCAATCAGTTACTATGAGTAGAGATATCCAGTTGTACATGAAGATACTAAATTCTAAATGTGCCATTCATAGTATGAAATAATATTTCTGATGAGTTCTACAATGCAAACAATTCTTGACCATGGTTTATCAGTCCAAAGAAACGAAAAAGTGCTTTTAGTGATTCTATCTAGTCACTCTTTTTATATTTCCACAGAGCCCTATGATAATTTTAATTTTTTTTATGCTAAAGCCAAATTTGGTCTTAGCTTCCCCATAGAAATGAAATCACAGCATTATATCAATTTTGGAACTTAGCCAGGGCAGACTATTGGAATCTTCTGCTATTAATTCATAAGCCTGAATGACTCCAAAACCTGGTTTTCCATTTTAATTGAAATTAATTGCATAAAAGGTGTACCAATTTTCAGAAACATAGCACCCTTTGGAACAGAAGAAACATTAATTCACTATGTCTGAATCCTACTCAGTTGTGTGTGGTCACGTAGCATGTCTCTTTTTTTTCTTCAGTAAATGGTTATTCTGTAAGACATGGAGGAAAAGGAAAAATGTTTAAGGGCCTTTGTCATTTCTCTTGTGCATCAATATTGTTCTGTCTCTTGTATTATTTATCCACCCTTAATTTCTTTCAGCTCCCTAGACAGCAAGGTCCTGTGATAAACTATGTAAAATGACTGGCATATATCTTTCCTCCCCACCACCCTCTTCCTGCTTATTAGTAGTTTTGACGATTTATAGGTAGAATATCTGTCAGAATGCAGTCAATGTTCGAGTTCTTGCATTAGTCAAAATTTGCATTTTTTCCATTGTGAGGTTGATACTGTATGACTGCATGACTTTAAAGACACTAAAATAAGGTAACTACTTATATAAATGAAGTGATGCAGTGTAATGCTTCTGCAAGCTATTTTAACAGCTGGAAGCCTCATTTTTGAGCCACTGTTGCTAAAGAGACAGACATCTTATTTACTATTACTTTTTTTTTTCATCTGAAAAAAAGTTCAGGTCTTTCTGCATTTGCTTGACATCCCCCAAAGTTTGCTAAATAAAAATATGCGATTTTATTGCCTGACTTTTAGGTATTCTGATACCTAAAATATGAAAAAAAAAGAGAAAGGCAGGCTTCTATTATTTTACACCCTGCTCAAGCATAGATTACTCTGTAGTGTATTACCCTCTTGAATTACATCATGTCATCTTGTTTTCACTTAGTTTGCCCCATCTTTAGCTTCTCTAATGTTGGCGTTTTTGCTAGTGTACATAGGAGTTCCTAAAATTATGTGCCAAATTCCTAGCTGAATATGTAGATGAGTTGTATGTCTGCCATAGCATTTTCCTCTAGGGTACCTTTGAACAAAACAAGCCAAAAATATCTTGTTCAATTTGGCTAGGAACAAATTGAACAAAAAGCAAGAGTTAAAATGTGTATTTCCACAGACAATAGAAAGAAAATGAGAGACGTGCAGCCCAACACTTAACGTTTGTGTATATATATTTGGAATATATATTTAAAACACTGTGAAAGGCCTGCTTTAGTTACATTGCAATGCAAAGTTTATTTTGGTATAGGGTATGTAATGCTTACCATGATGCATGCCATTCTTACTGTAATAATGTTGAATTTAGTTGGAAGTTGTAATCAGTCTTTGGTAAGTTATGATATCTCCTTCTAATACTTTTTCTCTAGGGTTATGGTGTTATGACAGAGTAATATTTGCCAATTCTTGACAAAACAAGTCATTAGAAATATTGAATTTGTGCCTCTCATCTATCAAATTCCCAACTGTATAAAACCAAACCAAGAAATGCACTCATTTAATATTATTATTGAGCATACTGCCAAAACACAAGGTCTAATACCCAATAGTATTTCTATTTTCATGTTTTCTGTATTTGTTCTCCTTAAGTATACCAGCACTCACTTATTAAACTGGACATCTAGTTGCTTCCTCCATTCGTCCAGGGCTTCCTAGAGGCCAACACAAAAAAGGGACACAGGAACAGCAGCGAGAGAGAGCCTAGTGAGACGCTAGAAGTGTAAGAATCCAGCTGACTGGGGGAAAAGAGGGAAAAGAATTAATTTTGAAAAATAGACTATTTTTAAAAGATGAGAAAATAAGGAATCTGTACAGCAAGAGAATGAAGTCATATCCTCTAAGGACAAAGTGCTATATTGTGACAGAGACAGCATAATAAAGTCCAGTACAAAGTAAATCACTTGGATATTTTTCATAGGCTGTTTCTGCATCAAGTACTACTCAGTCTTTCAGCACAAACCAGACAAGCAGCCTGCATGACAAACAGCAGCAGAGGTAAC
The DNA here is from genome assembly GCA_013400035.1 of Rynchops niger. Taxonomy (NCBI): domain Eukaryota; kingdom Metazoa; phylum Chordata; class Aves; order Charadriiformes; family Laridae; genus Rynchops; species Rynchops niger. The sequence goes on from VXBH01006074.1 coordinate 21,852, forward strand.
TGTAAATTTTCCAGGCTTTTGATGATGGAGAAACAGAAAGCTCCAGTACTTTTTCCCCAGAAAAAATGTTTTTGTTGAACATTGTATACGAACGTTGTTTGTCTTCACGAAGAGCAGCCATGTGAAGAAGGTTGCGTAAGGACATATATCCTTTGAGGAGCCCTGGCTGGCAAAGGATATGTGAGGGCAGGTTGTAGACTAATTAACCTGTATTCCTCATTCTACACAGGAAGAAAATCATATTCATACAGAAGAGCTTAAAAAGATAAAACAGCTGGAAAAAGAATGCTGTAATGGAATGACAAGATCGGCTGTTAACTTGTCAATGTACCACAGAGCATTCAGAGCATTTAGACAGATCTAAAAAGGCTTTTGTATGCAGATGTTAGTTCCCTCTTCCCACACTCCAGCTTGACCTGAGCTCCCAGCAGAACAGACTAACTGCTATGTTATCACAATACAGAGTGCCAGCTAATGTACTTGTCTCTCATCAGGGATTACTAGATCATCTATGATAACATGCTGAGGAGAGCTACATAGTTCACCATCCAGCAAGAGCAAGGCAGAACAAGGTTTTATTTGCCTTTCAGAGAAACATGTGGACATACCCTTAACAGATTTAAAAAAAACCCACCAAAACATTGATAAATCCCAACAATTTCTGAAGGGATCTGAGCACTGTTTGAAGTTTCCAGGTTAAATGATCCATACAAATTCTTTTTTACCATGGTGACCTACTGTTATGTTTTGACAGTTACATATTGCTGCTTTCATACAAGGTTCAAGCCTGATATCAAATATATCAGTTCATTGGTTTTAAAAGGAGCTGGATATATTAATAAAAAAGTACTTAAAGATATGCTAGGACTTTTTAGGACTTCCTGATAGAGCTTTAAAACCATATCCTGCTCTGTTTCGCATCATTCTAGTATTAGCATTAGTATTAGCATTAGTATTAGTATTAGTATTAGTACCACATTCCTTATTTTCTTAACATTTTAGAATATAGTTTAAAAATTCTGTTTATTTTTTGTGGATATCCATCAGGTTTTTTATGATTAGGAATGCCTGGATTATATGCTTCAGTGATAGTTAATTGGATTGCTCTTATTTCTTCCTTGATACTGTTGGCAGGGTGTAAAAAGGAAGTGACTTTTTGATCCATTATTATTAAATAGGATCTGAACATTTACACATTTATATTATTTAATGAAATAATGAAAGTAAAAGCTGAGAGTAGAGGATTTATACTTTGCAGAAATTGAAGGTAAATGAATAGACTCATTAACAGACAACAAAGGGAAAACTGTTGCAGGGTGATTTTGTTCAAACAAGATCACATCTTGTCATCACTTAATCAAAAATTATCAGATGTAAACCAAGAGAGAATCAAAAGTTCAGGAAAGTTCCTAAAAAATTCTGAACTTAAATGAACGGAAAGTGTTCAATCACTGTAAGGGATTTGCTTGAATCATCCTGGCCCTTTCTATGTTTCCAAGCAGGAGCTGAACTACCATTGAAAAAACCTAATTGTGTTATATAGAAGACAGTAAGGAAGGACAACATTTGTTTCATGCAATCTTCATATGCATGTCCATGTACATGACATGCACAGCTGAGCTGCATCATTCCCATCTTACCTTCATTCAAGAAGCTAATGATCTCATTCTTATCCAAAGCCTATGAAAATAAAAATCCATGGACTAATGAACAGAGACCTCTGCGATGGCTGTGGTTGGCACACATCCCCTAAATAGCTTTATGTGCTCGATCTCCAATGGCCTGAGGAATGCTCCTTGCATGCACAGATCACCTCCTGCACAGGAAACTGTATTAATAGGCAGAAACTGTGCTAGGGGGATGGCCCTTCTCCTTTATTAATTTAAACATTTTAATATTCTCTATATGCAAAACATAATTAGAATTAATGGACTTTAGTGCTAATGCAGTGCCTGAAGCTAGCTAGTGCATCTATCTTCAGCATATGATAAACATGAATTTCGAATCCCTTACCACCAGCAAGGCTGGAAGCTCAGCTCAGACTGCTGATGTAGTTTGTGTCCAGATAAAGATCATATCAACTGACAGACAGAGGCAATTATCATCCTTTTGATGAGATAAGCAATTGGTCCTCCAGGGATGAAGTAAAACATGACTGAGTTGCACTGATTTTTAAACAAGATTTCATTATTAATCTATAAAGACATTGTAGCTGGGCTACAGTAACATATATCAGACAGAGAATGAATGTCAGATTTTAGTCTGTTGTGTCCAAACCGTTGATAGTTTCCTTGTGAAGAATTACATTCCACATGTGAGAGAAGAGGAAATAGAATTTACATGCTGTCTGGTATTTCACATTCACCTGAGAAACAAAATCTATCAAAGAATATAAAGAAATTAGGAAAATATTTTATTTGAAAGTAACTGTGAAAAAATGTGGCAAAGAGAAGCAGAAATTCAGGATGTTCTTGATACAAATTTTGAGAAATTACAGTGACTATTATTAAAAAGCCAGAACAATGCATGTACTGTTTTTACTGTTTTCTCGGAACTGGAAATAACTGTAAAGTATAAGATTTTTTGTTGTGCCAGTATACAACCTGAGAACGAATGAGGCAATCTTGAATTTCTTATGGTTACCTGCCTTCCAAATGGGCTTTGCGGGAAAAAAAATCATCAAAGCATGAGCCTGAATCCAAGATCTATTCCCAAATACTTTAATCTACTATAAACTCCTCCTTTCCTGATGTTGTGAGTTAACCCCAGTAGGAAGCCCAGCCCCACACAGCCGCTTGCACACTCCTCCTCAGTGGGACGGGGAAGAGAATTAGAAGTGCAAAAGTGTGAAAACTTGTGCGTTGAGATAAAGACAGGTGAGACCTCACCTGGAGCACTGCATCCAACTCTGGGGCTCCCAACATAAGGACCTGGATTTCTGGAGCGAGTCCAGAGGAGGGCCACAAAAACGATCAGAGGGCTGGAGCACCTCTCCTTTGAGGGCACACTGAGAGAATTGGGGTTTTCAGCCTACAGAAGAGAAGGTTCAGGGAAGACTTTATTGTGGCCTTTCAGTACCTAAAGGGAGCTTGTAAGCGAGATGGGGACAAATGTTTTAGCAGGGCCTAACAGTTGCAATAGGACAAAGGGTAATGACTTTAAACTAAAAGAGGGTACATTTAGACCAGATATAAGGAAGAAATTTTTTATGATGAGGGTGGTGAAACACTGGAACTGGTTGCCAAGAGATGTGGTAGACGCCCCATCCCTGGAAACATTCAAGGTCACATTGGACAGGGCTTCGAGCAACCTGGTCTAGTTGAAGATGTGCCTGCATAAGCAGGGCGGTTGGACTAGGTGACTTTGAAAGGTTCCCACCCACCCAAACTACTCTACAATTCTGAGATTCAGAACGCCTTTGTTCAGAATTCGTCTTTTCCCTTTCTCATAATTGTCCCCAGCTTTTATTGCTGAGGATGATGTCATATAATATGGAATATCTCTTTGGTCAATTTGTGTCAGTTTGTCATACAGAAACCTGCGTAACATATGATATTCAGTATTTTTCAGATACGCTATACAATACCTGACTTACATTCTTTCCTTGTACACGTCTTCAAAACAATCCTATTTCTTTCTGTAATTACAGTTCTGGCATTCCAGTTACTGATCCTTCTGTATGGCTTTGTCATCAAATCTTTAATGAGCACACTCATGTATTTATTTTATGTCAATAGCAAACACCTACATTGATATTTCCATAACTAAATCCAGGGTAGAAACATGCTCAGTGTAACAGTGATTTTAAGTAAGAACACTACTTTCCTCTAAAGTTACCGGGGTAGTGAAATTCAAATTCTCCCAAATATTAGAAAACATTTTTCACTTATAACCTTTTAAAGAACTGCCAACCAACCCAGAAAAATATGCAGAGCAGCACAAGTCAATAATACTGCTGAGCATTTCCTTATGTGTACCTGCTAAGCCTTATACGCTCCAGAGACAATGATGTGACTGAAAAGGACTTATCAGCAAGAGAGAAATTCCAGACTGGTCAGGGTTCAAGGTAGAAACTTGGTGTTTGTCCACAACTCAGATTGTTAAATGAAGTATAATAATGGTCCTTGTAAAAAAACAAGGAATCCAAAGTTGAATAAGAAGCCAGGATCTCTGCTGTAAAAACTGCCTAATGTTGCTTGTAAGAAAGAAACCTGTAGATCTGCAATAGTAAACTGTTGACAATTCTAGAATGATAACTCTCTCACATTCCATCCCTATTTGATATATGATAATAACCATATGAATTGAAAATATAACAGAACAACCATTAAACCTGTAAGTCTAATACAAAGAAATAAAAGAAGAACGGATACAAAAGTAACAGTAAACGATGCCCCAGAGATCTGGGAAGAGTGGCCAGACCTTACACAAAGATCTGTGACTTTATCAGGTTCAGAATTATCTAGCAATAATTGATATAGTACATTTTAGTATTAATTCCTCGGTTATGCAGTCAGTTTGGGGAGGCTGTCCAACATTTCTTTCCTTCCTTTTCTACCAAATTCATTTTCACTGGTAGGCCATCACTTTGTCCAAATAGAGGGGGTACAAGAGTTTGTGTTCCTGCTAACCTGAAATTTTTGAGCCCTTTCCCTATTTCTCAGCTTCTGTAGGTAATATTTTCAATGACAATTCAATTTTCAGTATTGCTCAGGCTTGCACTTGTTCTCACAGGATGAAATCTTTCATAAAACATCTGTTACCAGAAAGTACCATCTACAGTAAGCTTGGATACTTGCCAATTTTCCCAAAAGTTATCTGTTGCACTGTCTAAAATATTAAATTTCCCACTTGACTAAGTGAAAAAAACTCATTACTCAGTATAATAATTTTATGGATAATTAGTAACCCTCCCTATAATTCATTCTCCTCCTTGCATTGTTAATGTTGCCAGCTATAACACCTACTGCAATAGATTATAATCTTGAGGACAGGTTTTGGATCTGATTTAAGTTTTCTGCATCCTGATGATTAAGTGAACCCTTTTACAAGATTCTAAATATTTTTCAGATAGAAATACAAATGCATTTATAATCTCAGGTGGCAGATCCCTGGATCTTTCCCTGTTTCACCTTCAATTCTTTTCAATAACCACACTCAGCTTTGACCTTAAAAGGTGCTTTCCCAGACCATCAATCCAGATCCAAGTTTAGCTCTGATCACCCCTTTGCTTGCTCACATCCATGACCACTCAACACTGAGTTGCTTCATCTTTGAAACCAGTCTGATTTTGGCTTATTCTGTAGCCACAACATTCTGTCTATATATCAGCAACTGTTATCTTTTCCTATGCTACTGATGGTAGTGAAGGAAAGGCCATCAGTTTCCTTCCCAAAATAAGATTGTAACCTATCCTTCCAGCAGAAACATTTAAAATGAGTCAAATGGCATCACCATCCAATCTTGAATGAATTCCCATTCTGAACATCAGAAATGCCTCAGAAATACAAGTTCTGTGACATTGTCATAGCTGGAATTGTCTTATTCTGAGATATTTCCAAGTATTGAATTTCTGTCTACAAAAAAAAGGAATACTCATAAATACAGACAAGGAACTGTGACAGTAGGTGGCTTTGTACTGTTTTATCTGGAAAATGCTCTGTAATACCATCTCTCTTTTTTATATCTGTTTTATTTATTGTTCTCTTTGACACTCAAAGAGCTCAAGCATTTAATTTTTTTGTACTTTGCATTAGCAACCACTAAATTCCAGATTCTTAAATCATTTCATTCTAAACTTCTTATTGCACTGACTGGATCCCATCTTCTCAATAATAATTATATCGTAGAGTTTCATTCCTGGTCTCACATACAATTGACTAACTTTCTTTGCACATTCAGATATATTCCAATGCAGTAACTGTTTTGCATATCTCCTCTATTGCTCATCTTTATTTCTGAAAGTAATATTAGCCATGCAGACAGGAAAGACCTGTTTCATTCTTATCTCCTTTGATCCATTAAGCCTGCATGATCCCCAGTGCTTGTCTGTCAATCACCATGTTGGAATCCAGAATCCCATCTTTTCCATTGAATGGAGGCTATTGCACTAACTGATGATTTGCACAGAACTCAGTATGAGTTTTTTATTTTAATGAGACTTTGATAATAAATTGAGGAAGAAGGCAGCAGAGTGATAGCTGCAAAATATCCACTCTGAGGGCACCATTCCAGCTATGAAATTGAAGATTTTTAAATACATGAAAAGTAATAATTCCACAGCTTTTCTTATGAGCTGCCTAATTGGTTCATAACCCTGCTGTAACAATAACTTGTGATCTAATATCCTGTTTAGGCATTTCAGACATGAAAAAGAGGTCTCAGTTTTCATTAGTTTGTAGCGCTTCTAGCTTACCACCACACCTGCAGCAAATAGACCTATATTCTCCTGAATAAACCTGTGCTGCAAATGAAATTGTATCCTAGTGTCCCACTGCCTGCAAAGACAATCTTCATAGAGTAGTTAATATTAACTAGGATTTACACGATGCCAAAATGCACAGTAGATATGAGGCCTAACATTTTCTGATGTTCTTGGCAGACAGAGCTCTGCCCCTTAAGCTCAAAAACAGTTCTTCCTTAAGCTATTCAAAACTCATTTTTGCCAGCAGTCTCTACCTGTCCATAGAATATTAGACAATATATGTTAGATTTTTAAGGAAGTGATGTTAAGCAATTTAAATTCAAGATACTATAGGAGATATTGTAAGCAGTAGATGGCCAAACCTGCAGAGCCTTTAATGACAAGCTCCAAATATTTTCTAGTGCTTTGACTCCTTCAAATGATTTATTTTAAGTAGGGACAACTGGCCTTCAGAAAACTCCTGCTGTTGTTGAAGGTCAAAACCAAGAATAATTATTATTAATAATCAATTTAGATAATAAAATACAAGATATTTTTTTCTCTTGGCAAACTGTCAATGAAAACCACTAGCACTGTTCACATTGACCTGTTCAGCCTTACTCCATAATGGCCTTGAATCGTTATAATCAATACAAACTAAAAATAATTAATCACTTTGAGCAACAACATATAATCGGCTGTATGGTTTTAGACAGAGAGAGGCATGAAAAAAATTCTGCTGAAACTAACTTTCATATACTCAAAACAATTTGATTTCAAATCTCTTACTTTATGGAACTATTCCTTAGTTCTCTCTGTGTACACTTTTACTTAAATAGTCTCCAAACACAATGTCTTTTCTAAAAGAGCAGCACAAAGTTAGTATTTTGCATTTTTCCTCATTTCTTCTGTTTGCTCTATCTTTGAACTCTTCACAAAAACTGCAGCAAATCTAAAGCACATGATATTTATCTTTTCACAGACCACTTATCCTTATTTTCAGAGTTTTCACACACCCTTTTCCCGCCTTTTCTCAATGAGATACATGCAGATTTAGAGAGGCTTGTAACTGCGAATATAATACATCCTCTTAATTAGTCTGAAATAAATCATACATGTTGGTCTTTCAAGGGAGCTTGAGAAAAACAGGTTTCTCTCAGTTCAACTAATTAAACAATAATAATTTTGGAGCTTCTTTTTTACATACCATAAATTTGTGAGTCTCTACATAAACTAGAACATATATGCATATATAATTAAAAGATTAGATAAACATATAGATTGTGGTTACCTTAGGCAATCTGTTAAGAAACAATATTATTAAGTATTAATCAGAGAAGGCTTCTTTATATACTCTAAAAATCAAAATATAAAATAAAATGTTATACTTGATGAAAAGTAAAATAATTTTACATATGATAGAATGTTAGCTGCCTTCAGGCTGAAAAGACTTAAAAAGAAAGAATAATGCAAAGAATAACTTAACTAGAGAACTTTTTCAACCATAGGACTTGAGAAATACAATTAATATTGGTTAATAATCCTCATGAGGATCTTCTTTTTGATTTTATATATTTCTTACACGACAATTTTCAGGAAAATCCTACTTTCAGTATGCCATGATGGAAAGGGTCACTGAGAGCAAATGTCTTTCCAATGACTTCCTACAAGCACAGACTATATTTATAAAGTGTTGGGTTTTTTTAAAGGTGATAAAAAATAAAAATAAAAATAAAAAACCAAAACCAATATCAAAGATAATTGATAGGCAAAATTTCTGTTTTGTTCAAAATTAATATGAGTGAAGAGTGTGCTGCTGTGGCAAAGCAAGCCCACAGGATGCTGGGTTGCATCAACAAGAGCATCACCAGCAGAGATAAAGTCCTTATCCCACTCTACTCATCGCTTGTCAGGCCACACCTGGGACAGTGTGTTCAGTTTTGGTCCCCACTATACAAAAAAGATATGGACAAGCTGGAGAGGGTCCGGAGAATGGCCACCAAGATGATCAAAGGACGGGGAAGCCTGCCATATGAGGAAAGGCTGCGAGAATTGGGTTTGTTCAGCTTTGAGAAAAGAAGGCTACTGGAGGAGACCTCCAGTATTTAAAGGGTGGCCACAAAGAAGATGGAGTCTCTGTATTTGCAAGGAGTCACATGGAAAAGATAAGGAGTAATGGGTACAAGTTACTCTTGAGGAGATTCCAATTTGACAGAAGAAAAAAATTTTTCCCCATGAGAACAATCAGCCATGGGAATAANTAACAATCAGCCGTTGGAAGAATCTCCCCTGGGAAGTGGTGGATTCCCCAGCATTGGACACTTTTAAGATTCAGCTGGACAGGGTGCTGGGCCATCTTGTCTTTAATGATGTCTCTACAGATGTCATTAAAGGCAATCTCTTGCCTTTAATGATGTTTCTGCAGAGATTTATTATTATAGGTACTAAAAGAATGAGGTAGAAAAACAGTAAGAAGAAACATTTGCATGCCATTTAAAGCCAAAATCCCCATTTATTTTAGCGCATAAGTTCTCATTTAGGAAACAACTGCTATTCCATAGTTTGTGTATGTTTGGTTGGGGTTTGTTTGTTTTGTTTTGGTATGTTTGTTTTTTTTTTTTAAATAGATGCTCTGTGTAAGATTCAAGCAATTATTAAATGATAATCAGTGTCAGAAATTATTGCATAATAAATAATACATAATACACTTCCTTTAAACATCTATTTGAAACATTTAGAAGGCACTTTAGTTCTTCTAGTGATTGTTTTTAACATGTCCATGTAAACGATGAATTATAAAAAAGAATTATGATGGAATTGTAGAACATCTGGAAATTTTTTGAGTGACAGATGATAGAATTCCAATGGATGTTTATCTTATTTTCAAATGTCAACAGCAACATCTAAGATGGTAATATTTTAAGGAAGTGTGATTTTCATATATGTTCATTTCTAACAGCTTTACAAAAACAGTATTGCAGATATTTTTTTAAATTATTTTTTAAACCATTTTCATTATTCATACAGTTTTGCTACCTGCAAACTTTTCAGAAGGAATCAATTCTTGGTTTTATTTTGAATCTACTTACGAGATTTTTGGTATACCCTACATATGAATTGCCATAGACATATTTGTACCTACGTTTCAATTTGCTAAGGGGCAGATTACATCCCATTGCCTTGTTTGAACCGAGTAAGTGATTTCACAAATAATGAAAAACATATATGAATAAATGTGAATATTATAGATCTAAGTAAGTCATTTAAAAATCATACACTCAGCCTATAGTTTATTACACATGGGTAGCAATGCATCAAGCAGATTATCTCATTTCTTCATCTGTTAGTTGTGTGATTCATAAATGGCAATGGAAAACGAGTATTTTACAAATGAATCCATTGTTCCATCCTTCCCCCTCATCACTTCAAACACCGTTGATTAAATAAGTTGTTTTAGAAATCATAAGCAATGTTAGTAAAATTTAGACATGTAATTGCAAACTGTTAGAATAAATGAAAGAGCTAAGTTCTGAGCAAACACAGTCCTACTATAATCACAAAGCACAGGGAAGGATATATTGCAGATATTGTTAGGTGAATAGAACTGTGTGCACGCACATACACACAAAACAATCTGTAAAGGGATCTATCTTACCTTATGACAATATAACAGTAGCTATAGGATACAGCTGGCAGGCGGAAATTTAAAAGCCGATGTCATTTATTGCAGGAATCACCTATAGTTCTTCAGCACTATAGCATACCAGGAATTGCTTTAGTGTGATTTGGACGAAAAAAAGAACCGAAGAGAATGGGATGAAAGATACCCAGGAGTAGTACTTTAATCATCTGTATTTGTTTGGGATGTTATTATTAAAGAGCACGCTGGATTTTTCTTTCTCATTCTTAAGAAGGTAAATTACTGGGCAACGTTTTTTACACTGGAGCAGAATGCTACAGATCTTACAGACTATCTATGGATGATTACCTAAACACGTCTGAACTTTTTGGGTTATTACCTCTCTAATAGTCAAAATAACTCCGTAGCAGCTACATTCTTTTCCTCATAAGAAACTTTTTGATCCATTTGAAAATTGGATACAGTTCTTTTCTTCCTCCTACTTGATCAAGCCACTTTAGTAGATGAAGAAAATGTGCTTAAGTTCTTCACAATCATTGGCTGTAAACTGCCTGATATAAATTCCAAGTATTTACAATGGATCTTGCTAGATAATATAATATCTTTTTGTCTTTTTCAACTGATTCTAGCCTTTGTACTTCAAAACTCCTCAATAAACAGATCAAAATTGTCAGTAAATCACTATTAAAAGTTCGCATCCATCACAGGGGAGATGAGAAAATATGTTCACAGGATTCTGTCTTTTTCCATACCAAACTTTCATGCACCTTCCTTCATCCATTCATTCTCCTGCATCCTATAGAAGCAGTAATGAATAAGAGCATTCTTTCCATCAGCCAATTATTGCTTTTATTTGCAAAGATTTTTATGATGTTCTACTAGATTTCTCCAGTAAAAGAGGGTTGATATGAATCATAAATTTGCTTTTTATTGCTTATTTTTACCTATTTAATAATTACTTGAAGCAACTGATATACTCTGTCACCAAGTAATAGCTGTTTTACATTCCACGTTTAAACGCTCTGTTTTTACAAAAATAAGTTAATATAATGTAGATATAGAAAAAAAAAAAAAAAGAAAAGGACGGGATCCTAATGACATTTCAATGACACATCCTAAGATGGAAGAAATAATACTATTTGAAAGGAGCCAAATCTAGGTGACTGCCAATAGTATGTCAGAAGCTTTTGTGAAGACAATTATATCTAATATAGTAGAATCCTTTGAAGTGTGAAGTTGTTTTTTTTAATATATTGCTTCAGTCTATTAGTTTTGACTGTGGCAGAGCATTCGGAAGTAATTTTAAAGATACCAGGTGGGGGAATAAGCAGGGAACTCTATATCTGACTAAATAGGTCAAATGACAAAAGGAACAGATGATGGAGTTTGAAATAATTTCTAAAATGTGTTCTGTAGCTGTTTGAAATATCAGGTTTTCTCTGTACATTTAAGGACACACTGACAAATACTTCTATCTCATTCAACGCAAAGACATGAATAAAATTACAGAGTATAAAAAATGAGATGGAATTTGTCCCTGTCTTTGATTGCATTCTGATATCTTTTTTTTCCTTTACCAAAAAACCTCAATGGCTGCATTTGAGCATAATAACATTTCAATAACACTGAAAGTGTGTACTTTAAACTAAGGTGTAATTTATGGTACATTTTAGAGAACAGCTACTGAGACCTGGGTGCAGTTCCAGTGCTGACATTGCAGTTCAAATGAAAGACATTGAACTATCACAGATGCTGTTTCTTTTCTACTAGTGACTAGTAGAAGATCTTTTAACTTCCAAGAAACTTCTTGAAGCCGTTAAGAGAGGTGTCCTAATAAGATTCTGTTTCTTAATAAAGCAGATGATTGTTCTGTTTCAAGGCATGTGATGGGCTATTGTTGAGCATTTAATGACCGTAGCACTTGGCATTGCAATTACGTGCAATGCTGTACCTAATCCATTGCCTCATGCAGCAAGTAATTTTCTTTATACCTACAGTAAAGCAAAAATCCTACTGTAGATAACTTTCAGTAATAATTCATAGCCTATCACAGCTAGGCATTCTTGTTATGGCATTATGAATCACAGAATGAATCACAGAATCATAAAATGGTTTGGATTGGAAGGCACCTTAAAGAACACCTAGTTTCAACCCCCCCGCCATGGGCAGGGACACCTCCCACTAGACCAGGTCGCTCAAAGTCCCATCCAGCCTGGCCTTGAACACTTCCAGGGACGGGGCAGCCACAGCTTCTCTAGGCAACTTGTTCCAGTGCCTCACCACCCTCACAGTAAAGAATTCCTTCCTAATATCTAATCTAAATCTACCCTCTTTCAGTTTAAAATCATTACCCCTCGTCCTATTGCTCCGCTCCCTGATAAAGAGTCCCTCCTTATCCTTCCTGTAGGTCCCCTTTAGGTACGGGAAGGCTGCTATAAGGCCTCCCCGGAGCCTTCTCTCCTCCAGGCTGAACAACCCCAACTCTCTCAGCCTGTCTTCACAGGAGAGGTGCTCCAGCCCTCTTTTTATCTTTGTGGTCCTCCTCTGGACTCGCTCCAACAGGTCTATGTCCTTCTTATGATGGCGGCCCCAGAGATGAACACACTACTCCAGAATGAATCTGTATTTATTTTATTATCTCTACAAAACTACAGATAAATTAAGAAAAAACAGGATGAAAGAAGCAGTTTATTTGATGGATGTCAATGATGTGTCTATAAGGAACGAACCCAAAATCAAGCTTTAACAGCACTTATCAAAACTGACAGGAACTTATCACAGATTTCCTTTTTTCTTTAATATACTTTGGGTATTTTACAGCATTTGATAATGTTAGCACTGGCTTAATAATGGCAGAAAAATATATATAGACATAAAGAGTCATTTATATATGATTCATTCACTTTAGGCTATTAATATTCATTAATATTTAGATAATACTAATGTTCATGACAGTACTTGATAATTTCAACTGTCTCAAATATGTTTCAAAGAAGAATGGTAGTGTTCAAAATACTCAATGTCTGACAAAATTTAGAATTAATTTTCCAACATATAAAAGTTTTGTTGTCCCACTTGGTTCTGTGCTGTGATGAACTGTTACTTGAACTGAAGAGCCTAGGTAATTTGCTCTGAAAATGACTCAGTCAAATCATTCATTAATCTTTATAAATAATAAACGCGGAAATTCAGAAACATATAGTTACTGCTATAAAATACTTCTATTTCTGAAGTATTTTGTTTGATAAATATCAATCTACCAGCATTACTGTTCTTCGCTGAAGGAAAAGAAAGATGAGAAATACTACGATGTTAAGTGTGGCCATATTAACTGCAGTATGGAACATAGGCGAGCAGAGAGGTTTTCACAGAATGGTTAGCCAAATGCTACAGGGAGAAAGATTATTACCCACACTGCATTACCTCGAGTAAGAGCCACAGCACCAGCGCCTTGGCCAAAAGCAGCACCCACAAACAGGGAGCTGGCCCTGGCAGCAACGTCCCCACAGGGTACCCAGGAGGCCCTCTTACCATAGCCACCAGCAGGATAGGGCTGCCCTCAGCCATGCTGGCATTGAGCTGGCCCCCAGCCCTGGCAGCCAAACCCCCGTGTGTATGTACTTAGGAACCTTTCAAGATGTTTGGAGGTTTCATCCTACATGTTCCTGGGAGAGTATATTATTCTCCAGTGTAGCATTCAATTACATGTGTATTTTTGAACACGCATCACATCATTGATTTCTTCTCTTGAATCATTTACATAATTAAGAAATCTGTGATCAAATGCTATGAAGGATTAGAAATTATGCAATCAGAATACACTAAGGAATTATATCAGTTAAATTTTAAAATGAAAACATCTCACAGCTGTGTGTTTCTCAAGGTGAACATTTTGATTTATCATAGAATCATAAAATCATAGAGTGGTTTGGGTTGGAAGGGACCTTTAAAAGATCGTCTAGTCCAAGCCTTCTGCTATGAACAGGAATGTTTTCCACTAGATCAGGTTACTCAGAGCCCCATCCAGCTTGACCTTGAACACTTCAGGAATCATCAACACCAACAGCTTCTCTAGGCAACTTGGCCCAGGCTCTCCCCACCCTCATTGTAAAGAATTTGTTCCTTATATCTAATGTAAATCTACCCTTTACCCCTTGTCCTGTAACTACAGGCCATGGTAAAATGTCTGTCTTTTTTATGCATTGAAAGGATGCAATAAGTTCTACCCTGAGCCTTCTCTTCTCCATGATAAACAACCCCAACTCTGTCAGCCTTTCTTCATAGGAGAAGTCTTCCAGCCCTCTGATCGTTCTTGTGGCCCTCCACTGAACCTGCTTTAACAGATCCACAGCTTTCTTCTCCTTTCTTCTCTTCTTCCATCCCCAGAGATGGATGCAGCACTCCAGATGGGTTCTCACCAGAGTGGAGTGGAGGCACAGAATCAGCACCCTTGACCTGCTGGCCACGTCTCTTTTGATGCGGCCCACTATACGATTACAATTATAGGCTGCAAGTGCACATTGACAGCAATTTTTTGTCCCCCAGTATGCCCAAATCCTTCTCTGTGGGACTGCTCTCAATCCATTCATCCCCCAGTCTGTATTGATATTGGTGATTTTCCCCATACAGGCACAAGATCTTGCACTGGCCTTGTTGAACTTCACGAAGTTAAAGGAAATTAAGAAAGGAATGGCAACAGTAGAGGGTTTTTTTTTTTTTTCTTCTTACCTCTGTTTTTGATTTTGAATTTTAAAGCTTAGGCTATGTAGATTATAGGCATTGCTGATCCTTGCATATTTTAAGACTTTAATACCAACTTACAGTCACTTTAAACTACATGGTTATGATACACTATTTCCTAATACAAAGCTCTAGAGAGATGTTTGAATTGCATGTTACTTCAAGGCCAATACATAGTTGCAGTCTAAAAGCTCCATCGTTGCCACCCTGATCAGTCAGTAGTGTCATCAGAAAGCAAGAATAAAACCATTGCGAATATTCCAACAAAATAATGTTGGATGGTTTCCAGAAAGTATTTTCCAAAGGACATTAGTTACTCCGTCTCCTTCTGGACTGGTGGTTATCCAGAGAATACCCCAAACTCTATATGACTTCAGCTAGTGATTCACTATTCAGTATTATCTATGCCCCACTGCATGAATTGTCCTTGGTATCTGATAGAAAGCAACCAGAAATATAACGATTGTGTTATAGATTCCTGTGCCACAATTATTTGCCTTCAGCTACATGAGAGGGTTGGCATAGGACTATATTTCTATCCCATGTAGATTTAGAGTGGGATTTCTGCATATCATGCCTTGGGTTGTCTCAGGATTTAAAATGATAACACATCAATCACTGACTGCCTGAGTAATAGGAAATAATATAAGAGAAAGATTTAAAGAGATGAGGTGGAAATAACTGGGAAGAAGATGAAAATAGTACCAGTTATGCTCGTGAAATGAGATGGAGCTTGATTGACTGTGTTTGCAAGAAAGTACTGGAATCCTGAACCCACTCTTATTTTAAAAGACACTGGATTTATGAGTGGACAATTCAAAGGTAGATCTTCAAATAATCGTTGCCTTTATTTTGGGCATTTTTGTCATAGTGAATGAGTATTTTTACCCAAATGATGAGTCAGGAATAAAAGTTACATATTTATACTGATGAACTTTATGGCAATCAACATAACAGCTTTGTACTGGAACTGTATCAGAAGTAAATTGCTCTCATGATTCTCTCTGAACCAAATCCAAGAACAAATTCATTTTCTGTTGTGTTCCAAAAAATCTGGCCCTCTGCAGGGTATAGTACAGTGTGTAAAATTGCATAGTGGGTTTTGCACATTTTCTTTTTTTAGACAGTGATTTAGAAAATTGATTTCTTTCTTCATTCTCTCTCCTTATCTCTTATGTCTTCTTTTAATTTCTCAAGTTGTATTTTCTCCGCTTTCTTCATATTACAAATAAAAGGATTCTGTGATCATTGAAAAAAGCAACATATTTCACAGGCTGCTATAATTTTCTTGCTTTTATAGGTTATATATATATATTTTTTTAAGGATAATATTTTCACCACTAATCCTGAAGTTATGTTAAACAACAAGACCCGGTATAGAGACATTACTTAAAATTTTTTGCTAAATTAAAAGCATGCAAGTGAAAAAAATATGTGTTATAAATTTATAGAGTGCTTTTGATGTCAGCAAAGGTAAAATTATTATGATCCACTGGAGTGTACAAATTCAAATTCAGGTAAAGCAAACTCACAACTCCCCAGCCAGTTTAGAATATACAATCAAGAAATCAAAAATAAAAGAAATTAACTTATGTTCTAGATGACAAGGAATCAACTGCATTTTTTGAAGTATACTATATGTACTAACCATAATTTCAAAAGATCTATCATTTTTCTCATCTGTACTTGTCCAATGTGGCAAACGTGCAAATGAGAGCTGCAGACATACCTTCAAACAATCCAGCTGTGACAGAATCAAAAGAATACTTCTGGTAAATTTGCTTCTGTGAAAGCTCAGGAAGCACCACTTTCAATAGATATGTTTGTTCCTTTCTTCCTCCCAGTAACATATATTTTTTTTTGTATGGACGCTTTTCATCCATGTCTTCTGCTTTTTTCCCCAAAAGGTTTTAGGCACAATAAGTAAGCATTTTAGAGGTCTATGCTTTGTTAATCAATCTGACCCCATAAACAAAGCATAGTTGGTTATCTGTTAGCATAATTAATTTGTTGGACTAAAATATCTAAATACATAGGTGAGATGTACATAGCATTAGAAAAGTCATGTTATGTCTAAGGTACATATTACTGTGATACTTACTCATAGGACTGTGCTTGGTGACTGTATTGATGAAACTATTTTCCTTATTTAACAATTCTATAAAAGTGATTTTAATCATTGTAAGTATACACTCCCTTGATATATATATCTTTTATTGATGTGGAGCTTTTGTATGAGGAGTTACACTATGTAATTTTTAGTTTTTATCTTTCTTTCTCACCATTCTGCTTTATTTTTAATTGGCAATAAAGTAAATAAATCTTCCTTAAGTTAAGTCTGTTTTTCCTGTGATGGTTCCCGGTAAGTGATTTCCCTGTCTTTAACTCAACGTATGAGTTTTTTCATTTCATTCTTTACACCTGTCCTGTTGAGGAGGGAGAATGAGAGAGCAGCTAGGTGGGCATCTTGTCAACCCACCACAATCTCAGTCTGGAAGTTCCATCAAATCTGAAACAAATTCACACTTCTTTCAATTTAGAAAATTCTGTGTCTGTCTGTTTTTATTTACAGACTGCTAGAACGAGCATTTTCACCTGGTTTAAATCAGACTCATAAAATACTCTGCGAAGGTTTTTTTTGCACCTGTTAAAAGGGGACATTTATCTTTAAGTAAAATACAGCCTGTATTAACAGCAGAGGTACACTGCGAGCTGAATTCAGAGCTTCTCTTGATGGAATCAGGAATGGTTCTCAACAGCAAAAATAGATAAAAACTGGGATCAAAGCAATTTGGTGTTGATTTTGCATAGACAAAACTAAAGTGGTCTTTTGCAAAACTTATGGTTAAAAAAATCCCCTCTTTTTTTTTTCTTTTTTAAATAGTGAAAACTCTTCTGCATATTCATGGAATATAAAAATGAAATCTTTGTTGTTTTACACCTGTTTGAGCTTGCTTTGCTTATATGCAAATTATTACATAACAGGCAATAATGTCTATAGCACAAATCCTTTAACTTAAATTTTCTGAACTGTCATGGTTTGGCCTCAGACGGCAACAAAGAACCATGTGCCACTCGCTCAGGCCTTCCCAGTACGGGAAGAATCGGAAGAAAAAAGGCAAAACTTGTGGGTTGAGACAAAGGCAGTTTAACAGGACAGCACAGGGAACGAGAAAACAGCAACAATAACAGGGACAGAGGAACAGACAACACGGTTTTTTATGGACTGTAATCTGGGATATGCATTCTCCAAAACCCCACAATGCCTAAGAAAGCTTGTGTTTCCTTTTTACTAGTTGGTGGAGACATAGCTGCTATTTTGTTGATCACATGCATTGGAATCTGACGGCGTCCATCTTGCCATTTTATTCCTAAAAACTGGATCTCCTGTGNCACTGCCTTGGACTCCAGTTCATACTGCAGTTCTAGCATGTCCAGCACGGCAGCGCTCAGCGGTGGCATGACTTCATTCAGGCCACAATAGTCTACAGCTAGCCTCCACTCTCCATTAGATTTTCACACCGGCCATATGGGACTGTTAAAGGGTGAGCGAGTCTTGCTGATCACTCCTTGAACCCCTAGTTGACGAATCAGCTTCGAGTCTCAGTTAGTGTGGGAATCAGAGAGTCTCAGTTAATGTGATATTGCCGCCGATGCACCGTTGTGGTAGCAATCGGCACCTGTTGTTTTTGACCCTCAACAACCCCAGAACAGAAGGGTTCTCTGAGAGACCAGGCAAGGTATACAGCTGTTTAACTTCCTCCATCCCCAAGGCAACTGTGCCAAAGGCCCACTGGTACCCTTTTGGGTCCTTAAAATACCCTCTCCTAAGGTAATCTATACCAAGGATGCATGGAGCCTCTGGGCCAGTCACAATGGGATGCTTCTGCCATTCATTCCCAGTTAGGCTCACTTCCACCTCCAGTACAGTCAACTCTTGGGATCCCCCTGTCACCCCAGAAATACAAATGGGTTCTGCCCCTCTATAGCTGGATGGTATTAAAGTACACTGTGCACCCATCTCCACTAGAGCCTTATACACCTCTGGGTCTGATATGCCAGGCCATCGAATCACACCATCCAATGAACCCGGTTGTCCCTTTCCTCCACCTGGCTGGAGGCAGGGTCCCTCTAATACTGGTCATAGTATCCGTTACTCACTTCTTGCAGAAATGACTTGGAAGTTCCTTCAAGAGGATCAGAAGCAAGATCAGGCCTTCTGCTCTGTCTGGGGAACTGCCCGCTGGAAACTGGGGTGGCACTTTTCCTGGAGGTATGCCCTTTTGTGGTTGTTCTTCCTTACAACTCCTGTACCCGTGTCCACAGGACTGAAGTAGGTTGTCCATCCTGCTTCCTCATGTTCTCTCCGTGGTCACGCAGGTAGAACCACAGGGTGCCTCGTGGTGTGTACCCTCTCTACTCTCCCTCTTGAGTGGGGAAATGCCTGCTTCTAATAGCTGAGATGCTGGCCCGTACAGGTGGGGAGTAGGACATATTCTCTTCAAGTTGCTGGACCTTCCGTGACAGTTTCTCCACAGCTGAGACAAGGGGGGAAGAGAGACTTTCTTCATATCGCCGGAGCCGGCCAGCCACATCATCCACTGTTGGTCCCTCTTTGCCTTTCCATTTCATTACTGGCAGTGAGTTGGCATATGAAGATGGTGCACTCCGTACAAACTTCCGCCACATGGGCCTTGTGCATTGGACCTCCTCAGGGTCTGTGGGTAAGTCTGCATTGTCCAAGTCATATTAAACCATCTCCTGCTGGCTAATTCTCTCAGGTACTGGATACCTCTTTCCATGGTAGTCCACTTGCTTGGTTGACATACAACATCTTCACTGAAGGGGTACCTCTCCCTCATGCCTGACAGGAGTCATTTCCAGAGGCTGAGGGCTTGGGTCTTCTTCCCAATTGCCTTGTCAATGCCACCTGCCCTAGACAGGGATCCCGGCTGCCTGGCTTCCCTACCCTCTAATTCCAGGCTACTGGCCCCGTTATCCCAACACCGGAGCAGCCAGGTGACAATGTGCTCACCTGAAAGTCGGCTAAAATTTTTTTGCATATCTTGCAGCTCACTCAAGGATAGGGTTCGGGTGATTATCTCTGGTTCTGCCTCTTCCTCCTGTTCTTGTGATGGCCCTGGTTCATCATCATCTCTTACTAAGCGAACTGATTTCTTTGTGTACTTCTTCTGTATGGGGGCAACTGATACTGGCACGGCTTGGTTCCCTGGTTCAGTGGCAGTGGCTGCCACCGAGGTTGGAGTAGCTGCACTGTCTGTCACACAGGTTGCAGTAGCCACAGTGCCTGTCACAGGGGTTGCAGCAGTCACAGTATCTGCCGTGCTTGGTAAATACTGGCCAGGGCCCAGCACAGTGCGGTGAGTTTTGCCTCTCTAGAATAGCCACAGCATTTTCCCTTCAGATATTCTAACTACTCTATCAGGGTCCTGTAATTGTTCAGGGGTGAAGTCCCAGACCATTGGAGGTGAGAAGTTCTCTCTAGACACCTGCCCATGTTCTCCCTCCTGACTATCCAGCCTCGGACCCGATCTCTGGGTGGTAGTCTTAAATAGTCCTAAACAAGACCTGGAACACCTTCAGGAGACATAACAATAGGACCAGGCTGGTTTGAGCATCCCAAGGATATTCAAAATTCTCAAAAGCTGTCATACCTGACCTGAAGGAGAAAAGGGAGGCAAAAGAACTGGGGAAAGTGTCCCCCCCTGTTTCCCCCACAGACTGGGTGTAATTATTAATAAATTCTGAGAGACTGTGCCCAAGGTACGGACAGGACAGCAATACCACATAAACGCCCCAAAATAACTGTCTAAACAGTGATATTATCACATCATAAGCCAATATCTCACAGGACAGCAAAATGTTAATTCTGATCCCTCTCCCAGAAGTAACAAACGTTGTCACGGGGAGCACATAAGGCACATAGGAATTTACATAACACAGCCAGTAGAACAAACCAAGCAACATGGTGACCAGCGACTATTTACCTAATNCTAAACAAGACCTGGAACACCTTCAGGAGACATAACAATAGGACCAGGCTGGTTTGAGCATCCCAAGGATATTCAAAATTCTCAAAAGCTGTCATACCTGACCTGAAGGAGAAAAGGGAGGCAAAAGAACTGGGGAAAGTGTCCCCCCCTGTTTCCCCCACAGACTGGGTGTAATTATTAATAAATTCTGAGAGACTGTGCCCAAGGTACGGACAGGACAGCAATACCACATAAACGCCCCAAAATAACTGTCTAAACAGTGATATTATCACATCATAAGCCAATATCTCACAGGACAGCAAAATGTTAATTCTGATCCCTCTCCCAGAAGTAACAAACGTTGTCACGGGGAGCACATAAGGCACATAGGAATTTACATAACACAGCCAGTAGAACAAACCAAGCAACATGGTGACCAGCGACTATTTACCTAATACAATAAATGCATACAACAATTCGTATTTACAAGCTCTAGCTGGATTCTGTCGTTATCTCAACCCTCGAGCCCCACGTTGGGCGCCAAAAAGGACTGTTGTGGCTTGGTCTCAGACGGGAACAAAGAACCATGTGCCGCTCTCTCGAGCTTCCCCAATACGGAGAAGAATCAGAAGAAAAAAGGCAAAACTCATGGGTTGAGACAAAGGGAATTTAACAGAACAGCAAAGGGAACAAGAAAATAACAATAATAACACGGACAGAGGAATATACAAACATGATTACGGGACCACTGCTGACCGCCGCTCCCCGACCAGACCCAGGACGCCCCAGCCCGTTCCAAGCGGCGACTTCCTGCCCCCTCCCCCGGCAGCTCTGAGTGGGCATGGCTCACACGGCATGGAATACCTGTGTCCCTGCCAGAGCCTGGGGAGAATTAGAATTATCTGAACCTATACAGTTTAGACAAAGCGGAAATAATATCAAGACATAGTTTGATCAAGATCCTCAATTTGCAAAGACACTGATTGTTAAACATCCATTAAAAATAAAAATAATAAAAAAACCCAAAGCCAAAACTAAGTGGAGCAGCGCAAATCTAAAGCTGTTTAAAAAGAAGAAAAAGTAAAGAAATAGAAGATAAAAGTGGAAAAGCGATCAAATCTTTATTTTCTTTGACCAAACTTCCATTCACAAATACCACGAGAACCCTGAACTGGTAAAGAAGCCACTGGTAGCAAGAGTAGTTATTAAATATTTCAGTAAGAGATCATTATTATTGCCTTTAAATATGCAAAAGTTTCTTCCTGAAATACATCGTTCAACAATGTGGTTGCTAATTAAATTCTTTCATCAGCTGCTTTGAATCCCAAAGAGGTGGCAAATCTGAGTGCAAAACGGTGGTAGATTGGCCTCCCACATAAAACTTATTCAACCTCAGAAGAATAAAAGCATGAACTTTTTAATAATCCATTGAATTCCGTGTCAGATAATGCATAGGTAGACAATTCTGCAACTCTAAAATGACAAATAGCTAGGGGACTTGCCTCTAAATGTATTTATTGCTCAGGGGAAAAGCTTTCAGAATATGCCAAGAGATTCTTTCCAGTATTTTTTTCTGTCTAACATGATTTAACCACTTTTCATCAGTTGCCTAATGTAAGTGTAGCATATGCATAATTTCTATGATCACGTGCACAGTATTCATACCAAGTCACGGCTGCTGAATATATGTAATGAAGGTGGTTGTGGTTATACAGTTCTAGTCAGATTTTTTTCTCAATATTTAATTAGCTGTGAAAGCAGAGCTCTCCCCTGGAGATTCTGCTCTTTTCCTAGAAAGAACAATTTACCACTTGTCCTGGATATTGAGCACTGTTCTTACTTTCACTGTCTCAAGCAACTTTGGCTCTTCATTTCTAGATTTGTTGTTTACACCATTCAACTGTCCTCTTTGCAGTTTTTAGAGACATTTTCACAAAGCTCATTTCAGTCCCTCAAAAAATTATGGAAAATCTTAGAAGTATATGAAGGACCAGAAAGTGACTGGAAAAAAATCAACACGGTAAGTTGTGCTTGACCAACCCGATTCCTTTCTATGGTGTAACAACTTGCTCATTGTGCAGCAGTAGAGCTGTGGATGACATCTACCTTGATTTTGGCAAGGTGTTTGACATGGTCTCCTGCAAAAGGCTTCTTGATAAACTAAGAAGACTGACAATACGTGAAATATTTCCTCAACTGCCAAGCTAAAAGTTGAACTGGTGACCAGTCCCAAATGGAGCTTCTCACAGGTCTGATACTGTTCAGCACCTGTCTAAAAAATTGGGATGACAAGACTGAATGTACTCTGTGATGAAATTTGTGAATGACACCAAACCGAGAGGAAAGGTAGATATGCCAGAAGGAACAGCTACTGTACAGAGAAGGCTTGGCAAGCTGAAAGACTGGTCTGACAAAAACTACATGAGGCTTAACAAAGATAAATGTGAATCCCTGTACCTGGGATTGAATAAATAATGCCAAGAAAAAGTACAGGCTGCGCTGTGACTGTCTAGGCTGTGGTTCTGCTGACAATGACCTTGGCATCCTGGTGGACAGCCAATTAAACATAAGTCAGCAGTGTGTCTTTACAACAATAAAGGCAATCCATGTCCTGAACTGCATCAGCGAGAGCATAGCCAGCAGTTCAAGGGGTGTAATTATTCCCAGCTCTACTCAGGATTTACTGGGCTACATCTAATACTGTGTCCAGTTTTGGCCCTGCAAGTTCAAGATAGACATTGAAAAATTGGAAAAAGTCTAGCAGAGTGTCACTAAGTTGTTTATAAGACATGAAGAAAAGCGGGGGAATTCGATTTGTTCACCCAAGGAAACAAATCAGTCTTCAGATATCTAAAAGGCATTTATAGAAATGGAGGTACTCTTCACGAGGTTGCAGGTGACAAGAAGCAACAGTCACAAGTTGCTTCATTGGAAATTCTACCTGGGTATGAATTCATCACTGTAAGAACAACTAAACATTGGGAATGACTGTCCAAAAATGCAAGACTCAGCATGACAGGGCCCTGCACAACATGGCCTAGGGCTATGCTTTCAACAGATGGTTCAATGAAATGATGCCTAGAAGTCCCTTCCAGCCTAAACTTTTCTATGATTCTATGATTTCTACTAAATAAACGCAAAACATAATACAGTTATTTTGGTTTTTTGCAGTATTCTTACAGTATGTTAAAATTTTAAAAAAAACCAAATAATTCCATTGTAAGGCTTAATGTAGAATTGTACTATTTATCTGTATATAGAAAAAATATTTAGTCTCTGTAGAGCTTGTATAGGCTTTATTTCTGATACAAAGCTTTAATTTTCTCAGCTCATTACCCACTCATTCCTACAAGTGTCCTTTGGTACTACTCTTATTATTGTTAGCTCTAGAAGGCTACAAGCTGAAGTCCCTAAGAAATATTTACCATATTACATTTATCTGAGTATATGTATTTAAAAGATTTCAACTTTCTTCATAAACTCCCTTAATCTTCTCAATCAAATTTGTGGTTCTTTTCTGAATGCCTTTAAGTTTCTTTACATCATTCTTATATTGGTACTGCACTCACTATTAATAGTACTGTAGAAATAATAGGTGATCATTTCAGCTGGTGAAGATCAGCATAATGTAGCTCTCATCAAAATGTCTCTACTAGTTTACATTAGTTAATGAGGTCTTCTATCATTTAATTAGATCATCCCTGCTTCACCTTTGTATGGAAGATTAGTCAACCAGGGTTTTGGGGAAAAACGAAAAAAAAAAAGGGGGAAGAAAACCCAAAATTAAGCAGCTAAGTTATATTAGCTATATATAAATAGTATTTTCTTGGGAGCTCCTGTTTGCTTCCTGCACTCAGTCCAAAATTAATGTCTACTTTCACTATTACCACCTACTTTACTAGAGTTATTTGTTTTAGATCATTCTACTATCTTACCTTGAATAATGAATGAAGTATTTGGAATTTTTGTTTTGGAGAATCACTGCCTTCTAAATCACCCTTTTTATATCAAGTTTTGTCTGTGGATCTTTTCAGTATCTGGATCCATGATATGTAATTAATGTTAATTTAAATGTTAATTTAAATCAAATTAAAATAAGCCTATCATCAGAAAATGTAAACTATTTAATTTTTAATTGAATATACTCTGGTACATTGAATCACTTTTTTTTTTTTTAATAAAAAATAACTTGTAAATACTCTTGTGATTTGAAATAAAACTTTTAAGCATCTTGATATCTACCTCTGACATAAGATTCAAAAGCAGCTCAGTTCAGATCCTAAAAGTAAACCCAAATATCTGACATCTCTAGTTAACCATTTATTACTTTGGAAGAAAAAACTTGATAAAGTAAAATAATTGTGACTTTTGTTGAGGTGTTTCACTAGTTCTTTTTGAATACGTATGTTCTTTTACTGGAAAAGTTTTGATTTGTCAGTCCTGCTTCATAATGGAGGTTCCTTATAGCCTGAAAGCTCACCATGAATATAATAAGAAAAGAGACATTGTGAGTAAGAAGGAGAAAATTCATGGAAGAAAGAGCGGTGTATCATGAGCTGAAAAAGATCCCTTGGCAGGCTCAAGGGATAAAGAAAACCGTCTTTGATGTCTGTCATCATCTTGTATGTCTTGGAGACACAGATTACTGAAGTATGGCCTGTGTTAAAGTGCAGTTAAGCTTAGATAATCACAATAATTTCGGATTAAAAAAAAAATGTGAATGTTTGGACTTTCTGTACAAGGGACAACAAACAGGCAAATAAATGAAAAATGTTGCTCTCTATTGACTGGGAATTTCTAGAATGAGTGTTAGAGTGTTCCTAACATAATTGAAGGAGCAATTGTCCACCCAATGGCTGACAATGGGAAGATGGACAATGAAACCTCTTCAGAAAAGATTACACTGGAAAGAAATATGTTATCCAGAAAGTAATCTCAAACCCTTATTTAAGACTTGTCCTGGATGCCTAGCTGTGATTTTTTTGTGTGGTTATTAATTATCTGCGTATACTTATAAGGAGGTTAACTGCTGTTTTATTTAGTAGTTAAATGTAACATACTCTTAATCAGTAAACGATAATTTTACTGTCTCCTGTAAATCTCACAGTCCATTTGGAAATATATGGCTCCATTTCCAATTTTATGTAATATGCAGGTCTTGTAATTAGTGATGCTGCCCTGGCCCATTTCATTGCCTGGGCACCGGTAGTCCAATACAAATGTTATCCAAGACAGAGGGCAATGGAAAAGAGACAAATTCCTTTCTGTGATGTTTTTCAAATAAATAGAAGAAAGATTTTAAATTGAGTAGTTTAAAACTTTAAACTGAGCAGTTTTTAAAATCTAGCTATATTTTAATACGCTTGAGAACATCCTTCTTCATGCTGCAGTGAACATTGTACTTTCTTGTTTTTTTCAGGTCAAATTTACTGAGACTGTTGAAATATTGCTTTTAAGGTTTTAAAGGAAAGCTATCTTTAAATTAAAATATGGACAACATATATTGCTGTCTCTCTAATTGTTTTGATCAAGATAGAAATCTCAGTGTTTATAAGGAATGACTTAATATTAAAATATGCACTTCTATTAAAAGTCCTATCTATGCTTTTTTTAAAAGCTGAAATCCTATAAAAAAGCATCCCTGCAATAATGAAAGCATTTTAATTTAATTCAGAAAGTACACCATAAAAAACCAATATTCTATGTTACAAAAGCAGTGAATGTTAACATACTAACATGGACATGGTGAATACACTACAGTCTTATGAGATGGTAATTAGTGCTATAGTCACAGTACCTTGCAGCTGAAGGCAATTGCTGCAGCAAATTCATTGTTATGAACTAATAGTAACATGCCTGGAAGGCCAATGGGAAATATTCTATGAGTTTTCCTTTAAGAGAATGTTCTGATACTTTCATCATTCATCCTGTGATATGAAATATAGCAGCTTATAACTAAACTAAATAGACATTAAAAGAAAATCAACCATTTTAACCATGAGGAATTTTTGTTTGTTTGTTTGTTTGTTTTTGTTTGTTTGTTTGTTTGTTTTTCTTGAAATCTCTGAAGTTGTTTGGGCATAATAGTTTATCGTTCTAAGGTGGGGCACATTTGGATTAACTGAAGCACCAGCCTCTCCTACACATGAATATATCCTTTTAGTTAAAAAAAAAGTGTAGAAGTGAGATGTTAAATAACGAAGCTAAAAAATGAAAACAGCTTTACTGAACTTCTAAACTATTCTGACAGTATTCACGCATTAATCTAGTCCTTTGTGTCTTTTTACAGCCCATCTATCCCCAGGTCAGAGGTTAGAAGGAATATTGTTAGAAGGAAAATTGATTTGAAATAACATGCACATCAACTGTAAATTTGCTTGAATAATTATTTTTTTCTTGAACCAAAAAGAAAGTTAAAAGGTATTTTGAAGTCCTTCCTGAACCAAAATCAGAAATCAACATAACACACTTGTCCAGTTACTGATTCAACTAAAAACTGATATCTCCTGGCAGGATCTGTATCAGCATGAAGTCCCTGTGTTTGCTAAAGCCTGCAGAGCAGCCTCATGTTACACCTGCCTTTTCATCCAAACACCGTTCTCTCTGTTTCACTGTCAGATTTGCCATCATGTACAGTGTGAACCTTCATTTTCTTTACCTTAGCCTGGCATTGTGTAGGTTTTCTTCCTCAGAAGATCTTTAGTAAAATATTCCAAGTGAGTTCTTACTGTTCTGCAGCGGACCTTTTCTTCTGTCAGAAGATCCTGCAAAAGCCTGGTCAGTCCAAGGTCTGCCCTTGACGAATGTTACTCCGTGTATGTGTATGCATTACCATGTTCATGTGCTGTGGAAAGTGCAGAGCGTGAAAGGACATTCTCTGCCATCTCCCACCCCCTCCCCCATTTTGTTGATCACTATTATGGCATTGATAGACACATGGCACTGCAGTTCAGCTTCGTTTCCATTCCTAACTCCTGTGTTAGGATTTAGGAAATTGGAGAGATGTTGAAATATTGTTCTGAGAAACAAAGACTGCCAGTACTCCAGCACTGGTGTCCATTTTGATGGAGTAAAATCTCAGAAGGGGCTTATCAAAGCAATTAAAATAAATGTTACTGATGTGAAATAGAACTCAGCCAGGCCAGCTTCAGTCAGAACAAACTTAAAGCAGTACTGAAATGAAAAACTAGATTTGCTCAACCTTTTGAAATAAATACCTAAAGCTCACAAAAAGGTGGGAGGAAATGTGTTGGAGACAATCACTTTGAATGCAAGTCTGTTTGTATGTCTAGTGAGCCAGCATCAAATGCTTAGGGCATACTAGAAAATTTAGATTGGATATAGTTCATCTGATGGGGATATAGGCATCCGAACCTCATTTGAAGCCCAAAGAAGGACATCGGTTTTATTTTACAGAATTCTTTAGTTCCAAATCCATCAGTCAGTCCTCTCAGATTTCTATTTTCTAAAGTTTCTTTGTATTTGTATTTATTTGTATTTGGTGTACAAAAATGCAGATCTTTTGCAGTTGTGCCTATAACCTATGATATTGTACTGATGTATGATGGGTGCTGTACCGTTAGCCTGGTGGATATAGACTGGGAAAGTTACTTTGAATCTTTATTTTCTATATTATCTATTTCCTTTTCCTCCTTTAGGTTACCCCATTCCATTTCAGCCATGGAATTTCATTTGCTACTTTTTTTAATGCATATTGTACTAGATTAACTTATTGCAGATACCCATAAAAAAGTGACAGTGAATTTGTGCATAATTTTCTGGGTGATTCACTATACAGGTAAAAACAGAAAAGAGCATAAGAAGCTTTTTTTTTAGCTCAACAGCTATATTTACTGGCAAGTTTCTTTTTGCATAATTATTTTTTTTTAAGAAGCTATATTTTTCTTTTATACCTGCCAAATCACTGTGTAATAACAGTAAAGATTTGTATATACTCTAAGCAAACACATTGACAGATTCTACAGGAAACGCCTTTTGACCAGGCTTTATTCTAATCAGGAAATTGTGTTTTACAAGAGTCTGATGATAGTTATTGCAATATTTTTCTTGCATGGTTCCGATTAACAACAACAACAAAAAGGAAGAAAAAAACCCGACAACAACAATGAAAACATAACAAAAACAAAACAAAACAAAACAAAACAAAAACAACAACAACAACAACAACAACAAAAAAAAAAAAAACCAAACAAAAAAAGCAAAGCTCAGAGGCAGATTACAGAGCCTAGAGGTAGGAACAGAATTTCAAAAGCACTCGGCACTCAGCAGGTACTAACACTATATAACGTGTTGCTGTGAACAGTGTTGAAAATCTGCCCTGAAGAATTTGCAATCACAGATCCCTAAAGACCAGTTCAAACTCAGGTGGAGTGCCACCTACTCATTCAAGTAAAACCAATTACACAATGATATTAAGTGTGATGAAGAGGGAACTCCAGAACAGTTCCAGAAATTCCAAAATATGATCAATATCATCAAAAAGCAATCAATAAAAACTCAGCACGCTCTTCTTAATTCATAATAAGAAAAAAATAAAATTAAAAAAATAGGATTTAAGAATGGAAAGATAGTGTTATATACTATTAGCAGTTCCTTCATGGTGTAGTTTTTATTTACTATGATTGTATTTCAATTATTTCCTTCCTTTGTAGATTCCACACCTTTCTTCTTATTTAATAATTTCCCTCCACACCGTTATTGACATATTGCTATATGTGACTAATGTCAGTGAAATTGTCATTCACTGCAGAATACTTTCCTCAAAAGGTGATGAATACTTGGAAATTTTATTTTTTTTACAATATAAATTGCAGCTGTTTTAATGTCCCAAGTAAAAACTCCGATTGCAGAAGTGAGCTGTTGAAACAGCTTGATATTAAACTAAAATTACACTTTTGTGCTGAAGTAAGAGTGTCAAATGTGGAGTTATACCGGTAAAATTGTATTTGTGTGCTTATGGGAGACTGGTTAATCTGTTTTTTCCTGTGTAGGCAATGCTTAATTAAATCAAACATAAGCTGAGTAATATCAATCCATGTTCAAATGGGCATGATGACTAACATGACCATGACAAAAGCAAGCAAAATGCTTCTTTTCCAGGAAAATGGGGGAGCAGACGTTCATCAAGTAAATGAATGGTAAAGGCAGGATTTCATTTGAAAGAAGTAGTAAATTTCCATTTCATGCTCTCGTATTCTGAGCATTTAACCAGTTGCAATACAAAGGTACTGGGTTCTGAACAGACTATACCAATTCAGTTGGTGGTTGACTCTTCTTAGAGTGTGTGACTAACTTACATAAGATAAGCTTTCCAGAGTGTTACTGTCTTTATATGAAATTGCACAGGATGAATCAGTGACATATGCAGAAAGGCTGATGTTTTCACTTATTTTCTGCTGGGATTTAGAGCAATTCCTATACATATAATTTTTCCCTTCCCTTTCCAATTTCTGTAGTCTCCGACTGATTTCATCCTTTTTAAAATCTGTAGAATTTTTCCAATAGCAAATAAGCTGATTTTTGTTCAGGTTTTCTGAACACACAAATATTACTAGTGATTAGTTTTCTTTTTGACAGGGGTTTGAATTAAACTTTTGGATGGCTCATTAACCTAAGAAGCTTATTAAAATATTCCAGATAAACAAAGGGAATATTTGCTAATGACACAGTCTCATTGTTCTAGTAAAAAATATCATTCTACTAAATGTTACCTTTTAGAGATGTAAATAAAGAGGACTCTGTGAATTTGGTTTTCTATTTCTCTCACAGAATTACAAAAATTGGTTACTTCCACACTGTTTCTAATCCTTTCTTTAGACTATATCCAGGTGAGTTCTCTGAGGACACCAGCAAATATCTGGGGATGGGCAAGAAAAGGGCCAGCAGTCAGAATTATGAAACATTATGATTTCAACTTCGCCATTGTACCCAGTTGAAACATAATTAAAAGTTATCACCAGCGGAGAATCTTTGTTATCAGGCTCTTGGCAGCTTTTAGAAGTGAAGGCACTTGCATGTTGCATTAGAGGCACTGGTTGTTCACCACCTGTCCAGAAATGGATGATCTGGTCTTCAAATCATGCAGTATGTTGTTGGCCTGTGGAGGTTTTCTTTAGTAAACTGTAAGCAAGGAATTTTTACAGATTTTTTAGCATTAGCATTATTAGTGGTTGGACTGCACTGAAGATTTACTTCATAATTTAAAGTATTTAGGATGAAAAACTGGCAAAATATCTGTAAAGGTTGGTATATGCTCCCACAACGGTCCAATGATCATAGAGTTTGAAGTGAAAAAAAGGGAAAATTTTGTCAATAAACATGAAAGTACTTGCTCTCTACAGCTACCCGAAAGGAGGTTCTAGAGAGTAGGTATCAGTCTCTTCTCCCAAGTAACAAGTGCTAGGACAAGATGAAATGGCTTCAAGTTGCACCAGGGGGCGTTTAGATTGGATATTAGGAAATATTTCTTCATGGAAAGGGTTATCAAGCATTGGAACAGGCTGCCCAGGGAAATGATGGAGTCATCATCCCCAGAGGTATTTAAAAGACAGGTAGACGTGGTGCTTAGGGACATGGTTTAGTGGTGGTTTTGGCAGTGTTACTTTAACAGTTAGACTCGATCTCAGATGTCTCTTCCAACCTAGACGATTCTATGATTCTGTGATTTTTTTTCAATATATTCCTAAAATCATGGGGATCATACTGTGGTGAACTCTCTCTGCCTTTGAATCATCATATTTTACCAAAAGGTATTGCAATATAAAATGCATGATTGGTTTTGGCCTTTTTTCCCCCCCTCAAAACAGCTTCCAAGCAGAATTGTGAAACAGAACATGGTAATGAAGTAGCTGGGTGATAATTTATTTTATCAGGTGGGATCTGATCTGCATGAGAAACATTTGCCTTTTATTTTGTCTAAAATTTCCTATGTTCACATGTTTTCAGCAGAGAGTAAACCAGTATAACTTCACTGGAGTTGCACATAATTTATGGTAAGACATAATAAAGCTCCAGATGTCTTAGGTAGATTGAATGAACACTGAAATGTGAACACTTTTCCCAACCAAAAGACAAGAACTACCAGGAAAGTGACCTTTTCTCATTGTCGTAGTGCTGCAAAGAAGCCACTTAAGCTGGTTGATAAAAAGCTCATAGTAATTAATCTCATCTCCAAGAAAAACGCATCTATCTAACTCATATATATTGGGATATATAATAAATAATAAAAGTATGATTGCTTTCTATTTGTTTTTTGTTGTATTTAGAAGGTAAATAAACCCGATCGCCTTCAATGTGATTTTATGTCTTTCCTAAAACAGAAGAATTTTGCAGGTTAGAGATAGAGATTTAAATTATGAATCATTTTTGGTTATCTCCTGCAGAGTACTATTTCCTGTGTTACTTACACTTCTGGATATCTGAGTGATACCCTTCTGCTATACAGGAAAATTGCTATTGCAATTATTTTGGACCTAGTTTCAGCAACTGGCCTCTAATTTTGTTAAAATAACCAATGTAATTGTTAATTCTTCAGTATCTTCTCAGATGGTCTGTGGTGTTTTGTCCTGGAAACCTTTCTATTTAGGCTTGTTACATTGCTCAGCTGATTCAGTATAATGATTCTTCTTGGTATTATTTAATGTGTTATAAATATTTTGTCAGGGAAAGACTAGGAACATAATATATTAGCATTGTAATTTGTGACAGAATATTAAGAATTAAAATAAAAAATTCTCATACTACTGTGCTTGCTATAAATAATGCATGAATACCCAATATAGGAGTACCACCCATTCAAACTTAATATGCTTCTGGCACAGTGGAAAGATGCAGCTGGTCCCAGGGAAAGCTGTAAGAGTTTACTCCGTGTATAAATTAAAAAAAAAAAAAAACAACACCCCCCCACAAAAAAAAAAAAAAAAAAAAAAAAAAAAAAAAACAAAAAAAAAAAAAAAAAAAAAAAAACAAAACCAAAAAACAAACAACAAATAACAAACCACAAAAAAATCCCACAAAAATCCCCAAAAAACCCCCAAGCCCAACCCAACGTATTTCCTAAGGAATTAATGAGCAGCTCTGCCTCAAGCAACTAACTCTCCCAAATGGCGATTAGTTCATTAATCCCTAGGAAATGCCCTAGGCAGGGCTTCTTAACTGTATAAGTATTTCTAACTGACATCAGGTGCAAAAAGAGTCTCACTTCATAGGGTTAACATAATTCCTAGCATTGTTAATCTATGACTGCTTAAAATAATTGTGTATGCATATATAATCCTAATAAAATGCCATGTCACAGTATTTCCATACAGAAATAAAAAAAGAACTTCTTCTTACAAAAGCAATTTCCTATCTTACATAAAAAATAGAAAACAATGAAAATTAATAATGGTATTATTAACCCTTATTTTATATCTTCAGAGTACTTTGCAGACAATTAATTAGTATCAGTAAGGTCCTGGTGACAGTGGTGATAAAAGTGAAGTGGTTTATTCAAAGGCAAATAACAACTCACTTGAAAAATTCATCTTGGTACTAACATAAGTGATTCCCTCATCAAAGAGATACTGGGCTTGTCTCCAGAATTAACGTTATCAATTTTTTCAGAACACAAGGGCAATTTCAAAGAAATACTGCACTTCAAAGCTGTTCCTGTTCTTATTCTTGCTTCTTGGCATCATAGGTCCAATATAATTCTATTTCTTAGAAAATTCCAGCAAAAAGTTTCCCGTGACAACTATCAATTTCCTGTTCAGAGTTTCTCAGCTTGGAGAGGGACTGGTAAACAGTTAATACAATCTCAATATCCACTTTATAGAGAAAAATTTAACCTTCAGTACACGTATTGAATATGTCTTCCTTCAACATTTTTCCACTGAAAGTCCTAAGGCATTCTCCAATAGATAGTTTCAATATTTTATATTCTAAAATTCCTTTTGTCTAGTAATCTACAGGGTATTTGAGTTTAAAGATGTTCAGCTGAAGAACTTTCTTTCTTTCTTATTCTAGGAGAATGTATTTAGTCCTAGTGATTTCTTGTTCAAATTCATTGTATTAGCCAAGGGACGGCAATAATACATGAGCTTCCAGTCTGTCTTCTTGACCAGACACAGGTAGAGTTAAAAACATCTCAGACAATATGGGTTTGAGGCATGGCAGTAATTATACTAGTGGGAGTTTGGTCATGTAATTTTAAGAAATGAACTAATAGAAAATATTCACCAAGTCTCGTTTGAGGGTCTACACAAATGTAGAATTTATTTTAATCTTATTTCTGGGCAATTATTGCATATGCTTCAAATCAGCAGCAGGTCTTTGTTTCTACCCCATGCTGATTATCCATTTCTGCATTTGTTTACTCATTGGACTGTAAAACTTGTTTGACTGTTGGCCTATCAATCCAAGCATTTCTAAAGCCTGAAACTTTTGAATGTCTGCCAAATTGAAGCTCTATTCTCTTGATGCCTTTTGCTAGCAGAAGAAAAAGACCTAATCTCCTTTCTCAAAGCTGGATTGAGAATGTAGGCTCTCAAAAATTAAAGATGACAAACCAGAAAGGGGTTTTCTCTGAACAGTGCTGATGAGACCCAGGGTACAGGACTCAGAAGGTGAATCTTCCTATTCTCTCATTTAATAAACCAAGTCAATTCAGAATATAAATCGTATGATATACAATATAAACTAGGGCCACCCTCCTGTGATTTGGATTTGGTACTATATTGTTCTCGTTTATCTAAATTCACCAATCAGCAACACATACTTGTGCACATATATGTTTTACCTATGCATACGTAACTTTCCCAGATGACTAGAACTAAGAAAAAATCCAAATAAAGCCACTGCTGAACTGAATGCACCATTCTAAAAAGAGTATAGGCAGAAAACAGAAGTCAGCTGAAAACTGTCTTTTTTTAACATTGTACTTGTTGAATAACTACTATTTAATAGTAAATTGCTATGAATCACAAAGATGCTGAGTCTCTTGTGAGAATTTTATGCATTTTTATTTCTTTCAGAGACCATGGGAAATTTTTTTTCTGCTTGTTGACTTAGCTGTTTCTTCCAAACCATTGCATGAAATTCTCAGGATCCAGGTTTTACAATGTGGAGGCTGAAAAGAGCCAATTATACCTGTCAATTATTCTAGAATATATCCAGAGCAATTACAGTATAACTTAGAGCAGAATTTAGTCCTAAAATCCCATGGATGCAAGTAACATGTTCTTATTTTTCTTGCATTTGAATAGATTTTACAAATATCCCTGAATTTTCTGAAAGCACTACTTTTTTAAACAGATGACAGATGACCATTAGAAGTCCGTACCAACAAAATGAGTATGAATTATGATGTATTACAATGTATTACTTAATGATAAAATGGTCCCATAAATGTAGCTGTATGCTATAAGGTATTAGAAGAGAATAAATGAAATCAGGGTGCTCATATGGATTCAGTTGGTTTTCTTGAACCACGAATCCAGCATTGCTATTATCTTCCCTGACAGAAAACGCTGACGACAAAAGGTTTGTATATTCTGCTGCTGAGGTACACAGACAAATTTGAATGCTAACAAATTCCTTTTTAGAGGGATAGAGCACTATTTTACTTTTCCTATGACTGTCTCACAGCTCTGATTTCGGACGACAAAAATATATTCCCTGTTGGAAGATTCAAAGGCACATATTCCAAAATCAAACCTCAGGACAACAAGAAACCTTTCATTATAGGAAAAGTAACAGTCTCTTTCTCAAAAGAGAAAAGAAAAACATTAACAACGGGGAAAAATATAAATTTTTCCTTATATGCACAGGTAAACAAGGAGATATGTAATTGTAACAGTTCTAGGAAAAAGCTTCTTGTACCCTTAATTTATTTGTGAGTATCACTTTAAATGCTGCATAATCTCAACTTCAGTAAAATAAAAAAAAAAGGTTGCTATTGGAAACTTTTTATATTCATTTTATTTCTTTCTAGAATCAGAAAAGATCTGCCATCTGAATTCTCTATTTTTAGATGTTCTCAGGAGAAGCATACAGCAATAAATGCTTAGAGGGTGTAGGTTTAGCTTTGTAGGGAAAAAAAATCAGTGATCATAAAAGACATATTGTGATCCACTTCAGGAAGGCTCTTACTTTTGGCACGCTACTGACTGTGCTTTTTATACATGTTTTGATATTTCAAGATGAATTATGTCAAATTACCTACACCACTTAAATTTATAGTTTATTACATAAAATTAAGGAACACCAGTTCTCAAAAAAAGTAACTGTAAAATAAGAAAGAAAAAGTATGCTTCATATCAATTAGAATTGTATAAATATTAAAATGCTTCTAACTTTAACCAAATTCTTTTGCCAGTCAGTGAAGTCAAATTGAAGTCAAATTGAGACCTTCAAAGAGATAATCCCACGGAAGTTAACCACCTGATACACTAATTCCCCAGGGGCCAGGAGTGGAGTGGCGGGGGCTCCCCCAGGGTGAGCAGGGTAGGTCTAAATCCTGACTGGGACATCAGCTGGTGAGTGAGGGTCAGGATCAGTCCCGGTGAAGGAAACTGGGGTCAGACTCAGCCCTGGGATGCCCAGGCTGGGCTGTGAGGATAAGGCTGGGCTGGTCGCATTACTCCCCCTTAATCCACCTTAATCATCTGTGAAATGAATCCAACCCTTGTGCTACTCTCCGTAATTTTTGTCAGATCTCACTGTCGTATTTGTTATGTTTAGAAGTTTCTCATGTCTTCTGCAGAAGTTTCTCCCAGTCTCTTCAGTTAGCTAAACCTCAGGCTTTATTATATAAAGATGATAATACCATTTTAGCATGGTATCTATGTCTAACAAAGACTGCTTTCTTAAGCAGCCTTAGGGCTAACTCTATCTTATTTTATCTTTCACACGGAATTTTTATTTGGAAATTCTGAACTTGTTGTTTTCTCATACCTGTATCAAATCCTAACATTCTGCAAAACTTAAATTATGCCATTTGAAACATGGCAAATATAGGGACAATGTACCGTCAGCAAAGCCACATTTATGCTTAGCCAAATGGGTATCTCACCAGGTGACAAAGTGCCAACTATCCTAATTATTTCAGTAAAGATGCCCTTGTTATGATTCTGCAGAGCGATGTTTTTCTGCTTCTGCTATCACAGGAAAAAATAGCTTGGAAGCAGTGGAGCAGCCCCTCCCAGCTGCTGCCCACATCCTTTCAATAGAAGGAATTGCAGGTGTCAGAAGCCTGCTTTGGCTACGAGCACCTCTGCCCCCTGTATTTCTTCACAAGCTGAGCCCAAAAAGTTGTTCTGATACTACAGCAAAACTGAATTGTTCCATTCCAACAATGAGGACAATATAAGTCCTTTGAGGTGACAAAAATAAGTTCTTTTACAGTATTTAGAATCCTCAACTTGGCTCAGCTTGTCAAGATGTATTGCTTTTGTTTTTTATTTGATTGCTAAGTGTAAAGAGACATTAAACCCCTAGATCCGAATAGGGGAAAATTCTCTAGTGAAGGGAAGAAAACAACCATTTTTATGAGGATTATTTCACAAAACGGGGACAGGTCTCAAGGTGCAGAGGACGCTTAAAGTAGAAGTACTCAATAGGAAAATTCTGGAGTTTCTGGTAAGTATGAATAATAGAAGACAAAACCAGGCTGCTTAAATTTAGACAGCTTCTGTTGGAATGTCAAAAGTAGGACAGAGTGGGATAAGTGCAAAAGTAAGTTTGCCCCTTAACTGTCTCTTCTACATTCTTCACTCTTCTTAGAAGTACAGAGTAGACTTCTTGTTTAGATAGTAACAGATAAATCGTAATAGCGTAGTACTTTTCTGTTTAAGTAATATTGCAGAATGATAAAGGTTCCACAATTTTGACCTCTGGGATGGTTTATGCTCCTGAGGGCTCTCAGGAGTCTAATGATCCCTTAGCTCTGTGGAGTTTTTAGTTCTTCTAAGAACATGTAAAAGATGAGTTTTAACATTGTCAGCTAGAGTGAAATAAGAATGACAGCTATTTAGATTCTTATCAGTAAGATACGTTGGTTAATAGTTTAGCGTTAGCATTGGTACTGATAGAAACCCTACCTGTATATGACTCCAAACAAGCTTTTACCCTTTAATTTCATTTTCAGTTAGGAACTGGATTGTATGGCTTGGTTTTCTATCTTAGAGCAGGTCCAGAAATGGTGTGAGGTCCCTAAAAGGATTTAGTTTCCTTGCATAAGATATCTTTCCATTGAACCATGGTCTTTGCTCCTTTTACTTGCAAATCATTTTTGACTTGGAATCAAAAGAGCGAGAGCCTTCTCTGCAGAGAAAACATGTAGTTTTCTCTAAGACCTCTCAAGCGTGTCTGGTTATTTCACTTGTAATAATTTCTGCAAGTGCAACATTTGATACGAAGAAGTAATTTATCACTGAAAATTAACATCTTGGGGGTTTTGTTGGGTTTGGGTTTTTGTTGTTTTTTGGGGTTTTTTTGCAAACCCTCAACTTCAAGCCCACACACCACACACACAAAGGATCCAATGTAAGGACTGTGGAATCATAAATCTCAAAAATGCCCTAACTGTCATGTCCTTGCTTCTCAATCCATGTTAGAAAAATATCTGGGAAGAAAATGCTCTCTAGCAGCCTACGACCTAGCATTTTTGCAAAGCCTGCCATACAATTTGGTAAGAAATGAGCAAGAAAGTTACAAAACTCAAGCTGTTCTTGTAACACCCAAAATTAACAAGTCAGAACTAACTGTAAATTATTAACATTAAGATTTTACGAAGAGTTAAATTTCTGTAAGCCTATTTAGTCATACAGCACAAAGTTCTACATAAAAAACGTGTAAGTGCACAAGCACATGCACACCCATACACAACAGAAAAACTGCTACGTTTGAGTGAAATGTTATAGTTTCTACATAGAAACTATGACTGTCATTTTTCATTTAGTTTTTTTCTATGATTACCATGTTTATATGTTTCTAGCATATAAAAAGAAGTCAAAATTTAAATTAGTTCTATTTTTCAAAAGACAAAAGGGAAAAAAACCCCTATTTTTCAATCAGTACAAAAAATTTAGAGTTTAAAACTAAAAGTCACTATTATTCACCTCTTTTACAATAACATGAACAGGATTTGTCTTTATCTTTCCCCGTTCTAGAAGAAAGCGTGAGCCTCTATATTAACCACAGAAGGTTTTGCACTCTTTCCTTGCACTGACTTTAAATTTTAGCCTATGATTAGACCTCTGGAACAAGCTAAGGCAGCATACTGCAGTTTCTGAAAGAGAGATTAAGTAATTCATTAACTGTGGTTTCAAAGAGTGGATGTCCAATTTTTGTAATCTTCTTAAGTATAAAGAGACAGAAGTCCAGTTTCAGAAATGCTGTCTTCTTTGGCAAATAGGCATTCTGTCTTACGCATTCTTGATGTACATCCACTTAACAAGCAAGGCAGGACTCATCACCACAAAGCGACAAAGAAAACATTCTGACATTTAAAATCTTTGCTTTATTTACTATGTCTTTTGAAAGTCCATTTCCAAATATTATGCTAACCGGGATCTATTAGTAACAGCAGAACAATGTGAACAAAAAAGCTGTTGACTTTATTTTATTCAACAAATGTAACCTTTTCCAGAAGGAAATTCATATAATATAGAGAGTGAAGGAGTTTATCTCAGTAAGATTTTTCTTTCAAGAAAAAAATCAATCAAATATCTCAAGCTTTTTAATTAATAACATATACTAATAATTAAGGTATGGAAATAACTAAATCTATTATAACTTTCCCAGGATTTTCCATTTGCCAAAACACTAGAAAGCAATGAGAAAATTCTCATATTGTAAACTCCAGAGAATACACAGTTGAAGCATAGGTACTACATCTATGCCAGATGTAAAGCATACAAATAGCTTATATATAAATCTGTTAAAATGCAAAATTCCTTCCCCCATCTGTCCTATTATCAACACTTCATACTTACTATGCTGCAGAAAGGTTATACATTCAAGCGTTCAAGTGCCTTTGTACATGCCATTTTTCCACATTCTCACATAAGTGAGCTTTTATGTAAGTGCCTCACACTAGCAATAGCAGTTTGTACTGTTCAGGTGGAATCCATCTTCAATTCAGAATAGGGGATTTTTTTACTTTATTTTTCTTTAACATCCCTCTTGCTTTATTTGTTCACTCACTATCCATAGACGTCACACTTTATGTTTGACATGCAAGGTATTTTGTTGTTATTGATCAGACCACACAAGGTGCAAGGAAATGGAGTCTTCAAAACTCTATCAGCACGTAATTGTGATAACGGCTATCTATATTGTAAGCAATTCCTGTAGTCTGGTATTTCAGCCTTCACTCACATAAGTAACCTTGCATACTGAGGACAATTAAAAAGTGCCTAAAAACCTTCAGTTTTTAAAACAATAAACAAAGAGTGATACTCTCTTTTTGACAGCTATGATCATATAATCTAAGTGCTAAACGCTGAACTTGTCCAGAAAGCACTACATGTGCAAATTTTATGGTTTACTTATTTAAAAAGTTAAAAAGATATTTTCAGGACAGGGAAACACAATTTCTGGATTGTATTCTCCTGCTTGCCACCTCACAGTGTTAGAGAAATCACAAAACCTCTTTGCTCTTCCATTTTCTTCTGTCTGTAAGCTTTGTGTGGAAATGTTCCTATTTGATGGAAACTACAGCATTAAACTCTTCAAAGCATTTTAAAATTTTGTGGGAAAAAAAAAAAATAAAAGTTTTGTGAAGTTCATATTTGAAAAGCTCCATAAACTTCCC
The DNA here is from genome assembly GCA_013400035.1 of Rynchops niger. Lineage (NCBI taxonomy): Eukaryota > Metazoa > Chordata > Aves > Charadriiformes > Laridae > Rynchops > Rynchops niger. Next base: position 62,444 of record VXBH01006074.1, read on the forward strand.
AAATGACTTCTTACTTCCTTAACAGCTAAAATTATATACCACTCTTACAAAATATACAGAGGAACATACAGTGTAATAATGTTCACAAGATAAAATTTCAATGTATACAATATCAGTATCTATTCTCATTAACTGTACTGATGATTCTAAGAATAGTTGTCTGCCTTTCTTGGGGTTGCCATTCCCTGGTGACACAATTTATATTGCTTCTAAGGATCCTACTGATTGTTAAAAGCAGACTGAACTAAAGAATGAAGGGCATTTGATCGGAATCACGGAATTTTTCAGAGTTGGAAGGGACCTCTAGAGACCATCTAGTCCAACTCCCCTGCTACAGCAGGATTGCCCAGAGCACATCACTCAGGAATGCATCCAGGCGGGTCTTGACAATCTCCAGAGAAGGGGACTCCACAACCTCCCTGGGCAGCCTGTTCCAGTGCTCTGTCACCCTCACCGTAAAGAAGTTTTTTCTCATGTTTGATCTAATGCCCCCCGACTCGGCCCCCGAAAAATGGATCTCTTCTGGTTCCAGTGTTGCTCTTTGGTGTGCATTAGGCAGGATGTCCTGCCTCTTTGAGATACCTTGTGCTTATCTTGCCCTCTGTCTGGCAACTTTTTATCCCTTAGTTGTTTCTTACGTGCAACCACAAACATGTGTGTCACTGCAGTGGTCTCATTACTCTCACGCTTATGTAAAATGGTTATATATTTTTTGGTTATTCCATGAAAATATTACTAAATACAGTTATTAATTACACTATTGTAGTATGCTTATTTATGACCTTAAGGAAAACTAGTATTAGCATATCTAATTGAATAATTAATTAACATTTGAATTGGAATATCTTTAAAAGATACAGGCATCAGAAGGCTCTGCTTTGACTACTTTCTCCAAGTGGGAAATTACATTTGGTGGTTCCTAAAAGAAGGACATTTTATGGTGATGTTAGAAGTAATTTAAAATATACTTAATAACACCAGTAGATCAGCCTTTTCGTTACATTATGTCCCAGTGCAGACCTACAGTAGATTATCCAACGTCCTGCTGGGTTAACGGAACTCTGTCCATGTGGGACTGTAGGTTTCATGCTCCATTTTCTATCACAGAGGGCTCTGTGCGATGCCTTGATCCAAAAGCACACATAATTAAAAGAAGTCACCCACCCTTGTCACATATGCCATGTTGAATTTCGTAGTTCTACAGTGCCCTTAGGCACACAGCAGGGATTACTCTTCAGAACCCCATGTCCTCTATGTTATTCTTATCTAATAAGTAACATCAGTGCTGAATTCTGCTCCAGGCTGCTTTACATCAGAGAGATAACATTTCAACACAAAGGCAAAGTGGCATAACCTGAGTTAACAATAATCGTTCCTAAGTAAGGTAGCTATTTCCTTCATCCATTCTCATGCAAAAAACAGTAGGCATGATGTTACTCCTGTTCTCTGTGATGCCGTAAAAATCTTTAGATATTGAGGCAAAATTTATTGAAATATAAATAATAATAAAATAGTGCATTTTTACATTTATCAAAACAGAACTTGAAGCCCTGATTCTTACATCTCCCTCAACAACAACACTCCTACTTGGTTTGTCAAAACCCTTTGGATAAAACCAGAAGGAAAATATGATTTTGTAATTTTAATACAGGAAAAGGTGTTTTGATATTGAAGTAGTGATTGCAAAATTTTCTTGTGGAAAGTTCACTGTGCACATTTCAGAACGAAATGTTGGGCTCAATTCTGAAAGATATTAAAGGGTTAGAAAAACAAAAGAAACAATTCTCTTGTTTATCACAGCTCTCCTTTAACCATACATTAGGCCTATGACTTTAAAAGTTTTTAGGGACTCAAAGAGTTTTGCAAAGTCACCTAGGGTTAGAGCTATGAGAAGATGCAGTTTCTAGGGCTAAATACCCTGATTATGTTTTTGCTTACTTCTAAAACATAAATTTGATTAATATTAATTCATTAAACACATCCCTGAAAAGGTTTGAAGTTTTCTGGGAAGCAAAAGTTCAACTCTGAGTCACAAATAGAATTCTAAAGACTTGAACAACAGGATGACCAGACTCAAATAAAGTCTCTCTCATGTAAACACTTGCCTGGCTTGCGGTTAATTTACATACGAATGAGCCGACTCCTATTTTAATGTGCTTTATAAACTGATTGTTATTTGAGAAGCAAGAAAGGCACAGAGTGCCCAGCCTCTTCCATTAGCCTTATCGCTAGATTCCTTGCCTCCCTGAGCAACAGGCCTATCCTTTCTTCTCCTGACAAGGTACTTACAGAAACCTTTCTTACTGCCCTTCACTTCCCTTGCTAGTGTCAGTTCAGACTGAGCTTTGGCTTTCCTCCGTCCATTCCTACGTAAGCGGGCAATGTCTTTGCGTTCCTCCCATCTAGCCTGTCCCCACTTCTGCCGTCTGTGTACTTCCCTTTTGTGTCTGAGCTCAGTCAGGATCTCAGTGTTCATCTATGCTGACCTTCTCCCACATCTGCCTGACAAGAACAGACCGTTCTTGTGCCCTGAGGAGGTTGTCCTCAAAGATCAACCAGCATTTGCATTTGGCAACAATTCATCTAAAAACTACATGATGTTGACTCAGAATAGCAACTTTAACGTATTTTTTCTGTGGCAGTAGTCTGTTTTTTTGCTGGAAGCTCGCTACCTAGACATCTAATTTAATTTTCCAGGATGCCAGTAGATATCTAAATACTTGTAGATCTAAAATTTTGCCTTCAGCCTTCTGTTCCATATTCCTGCTTTCCCAGTATGGGAAGGAAAGATTGTGAGATGATAGGTTTTTTTTTCAGTAATGGAGTACATGTGAATACTAAGACAGACAGATTATACAGGCCCTTATGTGTAGTTTCATTCTCATGCTCTGAAATACAGTAGTTAATTGTAAACTGTAGCCAGTTAACCCACAAAGCTAGCACCACTTGTTGTGCAAATGCACAGCGATAACCTCTCTGAAAACTTGTAACGTTTAAATTTTAAAATATTCCTACGCCCCAATTTTGTATCTCAATTGTTCTTCTTATTAGAAAATCAAACTTCAAAAATCCGTTCTCCCAAGTGAGAAACAAAAAAGTAAAAATCTGAAAAACTTCCCTAGGATTAAAATCAATTACAGCTTCCTGTCCTTCTAACAGTGTGAGAAAGTTATGGACAGTTCTGGAATCACAGCAGCAAGCTGTGAATGATACATGAAATGAAACGGTCCTGCTGAGTATGCTGCTGTGCTGTTTGCTATGTCCTATAGACATTCAGGCACACAATATTCATATTGTGGACAGAAGAACACCATGGTAATGCAAAATTTCAAAAGCAAAATAAACCGCATGTGCGTGTGAGAGAAACTTAAGTTTTCAATGTGCAGTTTATTTTCCTTTTAACACTCTTTCCCTTAGATCTCATCACACTGTTTCCAGACTGGAGCACATGAAGCAAGAAGAATTATTCTCTAAGATAGACTTGCTAGCATGTTAAAGGTGCCCTTTACAGGTTAAAACTTCTTTCCCTTTCTCATTGCTAGGCAAGACACAAAATTTTGTTTCATGCATGAACAGAAGCAGCTTGCAAAATAAAAGGAAAATAGCTTACAAATGGATTTATTTCCTTAAGTTTGAAGGCTTTTATAACAAAGATTCTATCAAATACTCAACAGACTTGTCTTGCTTTAGACATTGTGCTGCACTTTGGTGCTATGCTATGTGAAGCACAAGAGATTATGCAGTATCAATTAAAGAAGAATAAAATTTATAGATATGCGATGCCTATCAGTAAATTGGTAATATCTCACTAAAAATTACTAGATGTATGCTATCTTCACTTATAATACGTATTTATAAATAATTCGGTGTGAGTTTTTCTCTTTGTGTTTAATGAGTAACTGCTTTATAAATTCTTTAAAACTGCGTCTCATCAGGTAAGGCTTTACAGATAGTGCTGGCATATTGTTTGGTAGTAACTGCATATCTTTCCTTAATCTCTGGAACCACTCCATTACTGTACCATAATAGCAATATTCTTTTTAGTGGATACATAATTTTACTTCTGTTTTGTTTTGGGTTTTGGTTTTTTTTTTATTATTTATTATTGTTCATTAAAAAATTACGAGTAGGTGTCCCAGCTTGTTAAGACCTTTTCTTCTGTTGCCAGAGCATGCATGGGTTCTGACAGCAGTGTAATGGTACAACCACACCGACAGAGCCCAAAGTGCCATGTTGACAGTGATGAGTCACAGAAACCGAAGCAATTAGCCAGGGAGCCAGTAAAGACCGTTGAAGTAATTTGTAGTTCAGTGAAAATTTGTGGATTTTCAGTCGGGATAAACTTTTAAAGTGTAAGTGGGTAAAAAATGTAAGTGGATTCAGAAACAAAAAGTTTTATAAGATGTAATAGGTTTTAAAACTGTACTTTAATATGACCTTTTTAATCTTCTCTTTGGTAAAAGCTAAGGATATGCATAATTCATCTGCTGCTTGGTAACGTCTTCATGAAGATGTCGATTAGAAGTAAGTTCTTCCGTCCCAGAGATTTCTGCAGTAGATTATGCAGTAATCTTTCTGGCGGGTAATACAAGCAGTAATAGCTACAAGAAGATTAGAGAGGCTTTATGACTGGGGAAGCCTATGTTTGAGTTTACACTTGTCCATTAGGCATTCCCAAATCCTCCATAATTATAGTAGAGAATCTGACCTCACTTTTAACCAAAATTACAGAACAGGTCTCTGTACTTACTCCTTTTGCACATGAGTGAGAAAAAGGGCTTTCTGTAAGTGCAGACATCGTACAGGAGCAATGGCATATTATTCTCAGTGTCTCAGCTGGTGGCTTCCTGGGGACCAGACGTGGGGAGGTGTAAGTGCTCCCCCAGGGCAGGCAGGGCAGGGCATCACGGCCAGGGCCTGTCCCACCATTGCAGCCAGGGGCATTGGGCACCTCTCTGGGGATGGGCTGAAGCTGGGCTGGGACATCAGCCTTTGGGTGGGGGTCAGGATCTGGCATTGTGAGGGGAAACACGGCCAAACACAGTTTTGCGCTGTCAGCAGGCAGGAAAGGTCTGGGCCAGGCACAGGTACGGCTGCAACGCTCTTGAAACTATAGGTCAGGCAAGGGCTCAGGATGAAACCCACAGCCTAACAAAACCCCGTGAGGGAATGAGGCGGCAGCCCTCCCAGAGGCCTTCCAGCAGAGCTGTTTGGCAGCCTCTCCCCAAGGTCACCATCTGGACTACCTTGGCCATGAGCCCAGCCCACTAAACCCCCAGGATGTGGGGATGATGAACTTATGGCCTTGATTGCAATTTTCAAGGGAAACTTTTTCTTTAGTTATTATATTGCTACGATGCAGATAAAAAGCCTGTATAAAAAGCATGCAAGAGATGTTATGTATATACTGACCAAGTCTGCTGTTAATTGCCGGTTTCGTTCATTTGACATTTTTAGTAGGGATGGGTGATTTTCTTCAGATGTCCTCCAAAATTTGCATTAAAAAGTGGTGTTAATGATCTTGGAATCTGCAATTGCTGGTCAAAGTTTTCAAGTACAGTCAATGGAAACTGTGGAAGAAGGGTGGTTGGATTTGGGTAGTTCCTTTTTGTCTAATACCCCAGTGTTCATAATGAAATATTGCAAAAACTTTTTTTTTTTTCCTGTGACTTATAGACATATAAAAAACTTTACATTTGTTAAATTCTAGTTTTTAATCTCAAAACAATACTGAAAAAAAACCTGAAACAAATCCGCGTTTAGTTCTCAACTGATTACACTCTCTCTACTGGCGCTCCAGCCTGGGCAAGGTACAAATACACTTCACCAAGATGAAATGTACATATACAGGTTCTGTACACGGACTCTGTGTTTCTTTGGCTCAGAGCACAGCAGGTTTGTATCTGCTCGCAGTCAGACTTGTGGAACATCACTGCCACAGCTGAGGACTTATGAAGGAGTCTGTGATGTTACATAGGGAGCACTGAAGAGTCTTTAAAGGTTTGCCTCTGAGGGAATGCTGTGTCTCCTGGAGAACTTAAGGTGCCTCTGTATTATTGTTTTAGTTTAGCGGAAAAGCATGCTTTTGAAGTGACTGTTCTGATTGTTTCTACTTTGATTCACATTATGGTTTCAGATCACACTTATTGGGTTTCTTTTATGTGAGACTGAACACAAAGATGCTCTCCAGCAGCACACTGAATGTGCTCTGACTGCTGGTGGTTATCATGTTCAAGTGACCAAAGTAGAATTCAAAGTACATTTCCTGGGTTCTCAGTACTAACTGCTTCACTGTATGAAAGCTTATGTTCCTTTTGGTATTTATTACTTGTAGCGTGTACGTAGACTTGGACTGCTCTTGGGTCCTGGGAATATGGCTCTCCCCTGATGAGTATAGAGTATATGCAGCAATCTGAGTCAAATATATTTTCATATCACTAGTTTGGCTATTAAACTCCTTCCTATGGCATTGTTGATGAGAAAGCAAACAGAGCTGGTTGATTTTTTGCTTTAATAATATGCTGTTATGGCCTGTTTCTACTGCTTTCAGACAATTACTTTTTTAGGGGACCAAAGGGAAAGAATCAATTAGTGTGAGAGTTCTGTCTAATAATCTAATGGCCCACACTCCCAATCACAAGTAAAAGATCCAAAGTTCTCACGCCTCTTTTACCTGACACCTTACACCATTTATTTCAAATCACAGTTTTTCATTACGTACACTACAGATTTAACTCTGACCTCTACTTTTCAGCGAAGTGTTTCAGCTGTTATGAAGTAAACAGTTTATGACAGAGATAGATTGTTGTTATTCAAGTAGTGTGATGTCATGCCTGATGTTACAAATCCTGCCTCACTTTGTTGATATAGCTATACGGCTTCCTGTTCCATAGTTGGCTCAGTCATGGCTTCTATTTTCTTTGTTGGGCTTATTTGTATGCTACATTTATACTCGTGGATAACAGAGAACTTGAACAGACTAATACTGTCTTTCAATGTGTCACTGTCATCATAATTCCAAATAGTGAGGTTAGGATTATGGTTTACCTAAATGATAAAATGCCACCAGTTATGTCTTCTGCAACAATACTTAATGTCCAGCCCCCTGTGCATTGGCTCCTGTGGTGACACATAGTATAGAAATATCCTAACTACTTATCTGAAAATCTTAATGAATAAAATACATTTATGCAGATTACAGGATATGTACATAAAGAAACACCAATTTACATGAAGACACCATGATCAGAGTTTGCCTGTTCATTCATGTGATTCTATTTTATCTGCACAGCTATATAAAATTAACTTTCAAAGATCTTAAGTAAAACTAGATCTAATGTACTTGCCCGATTTTCAACTTTTTAAAATGTACCATTGATTTAAGGAGCCAGTGCACCGAACTCTTTGCAGGTAAAGCTAGAATTAATACAGCAGTGTCGTACCAGTGGATCTATTTCTGACCAAGTTTATGGAAGACTCACTGACAGAAGTAGAAATTCCTCTCTTCAGTTAAGATGACAGGCTTGGCTATTGTTTTTTCCATTATTATATTGCTTGCAGAATTGTGCATGGAACCTTCATTGTCATTATAGAAAAGGAATGGCATTGCCAATTATTTAATCATGAATGACTTAGAACCTGGCACAACTAAAGTTAATATGAACAGAGCCAGAAAGCATTACTTAAGTAACAAATGCAGGGTCTCTGGCAGAGTTGCTTAAATCTTTTCATTGTCTTATTACCAGTGCCAGAACTTTTCAAAGAGGCCAGATTTGGATTTTTTTAATGATACTTGCTGCAAATTTTAATTGATAACCTGAAATACACTGGAAAAAATCCAAATTCAATGTAATTAGACATCAGTTATATTGGACTTGAATACTTTTGTCAGGTAAAAGGGTAAGCACAGGAAGTGACATATTCTTTAAAAAATACAGTTTTTCATTTTAATTTGTGAGCAAGACTGGACTTACTGAATGAAAATACGTAAGAAGCTTAGCATTAGCTGGTACATTGTATTCCTGGTGTCATATTTAACGATGTAACCCTTGAGTATCACAGTTAGCTTAGAGTCATGATTATCCTGTTTAAAAAAATAGTTTGTGGTTTATTTTAACTTCCACAAATTTTTAATGTTCACAGGAGCGTAAACAATTATTTTGATAGTGCAATACAAACAGAGAAATAGCTATTTCTAGTGATGACCTCAAACTATTTTTATTATCTATACACTGTTTTCCAGTTCTTTTTGCTAGACTGAAACAAGTTCTTATTAGAGGGACTGGTGTGTTGTTATTAATTATTAATTATGCAAAATTCTGTATAGGGAGATAGCTTAGTTAAAAACTGAAAGGCCAGTGGAGGACTTCTGATTTTGTTTTGCGTTTTCCTTAGCAACAATTATTCAAGTAGAATTTTTTGGTGTGAACTGGCTATTGATATTGTACTAATGCTGTTGTTACCAAGTTGTGTGAAGTGTCCTTCTTAACCACCTAATTCTGGGAATGCATATATAGGTAGCTGAAACTATTTAGACTTTTTTCAGATCTCCTCTCAAAAATTTCTCTTCCAGTGACTGCAAGATATTATAGGTCAGATATATCTTCCGAGATGCTCCATCAGGCTTGGAAAATCACTGTAAGAAGCTAAACGGTACTTCATTTTCTTTCCTCAAATCTTATATTTAAACTCTTTATTAATATGAGATACATACAAAAAATGAACAATGGAAAAGTGCAGGTACACTAATACCACCACACAGAGTGGTGACTGATGTTACCTTGTGTTTTGGCATGGCTCACACTTCATATATATATGTGTGTGTGTGTGTGTGTGTGTGTGTATGCACCTTCTTATTCTTTTCTTATATTTTAGTGACAGACATTCTTTCATTTTTGCTGTTTATATGCATGCATCCAGCACTACAGAAACCTAGTTCATAATTGGAGGTCATAATTTAAAAGACAATAATAAGAAAATACATTCAAGATCTTGGGTGCTATCATCTTTACTTATTCATTTCATTTAGAATACGATTATGTATAATAATAGATTCATTATCATCCTATTTATTTTTCCTTCAGAGGCTGACTTGAAGTATGAGATTGGCAAAGGATATCTAATCTAATTTTGGGGTCTCTGACCCTACTGTTTTTTAACTGGTATCATCTTTTAGTGCTTAATTACCCTTATTGTTAAGGAATACGATTATATTCAAGGTGGAATTTACATAGGTTCTAATTCCAGCCTCCACATCTCGTTGTATCTCTGTATTCAAGACAGAAAAGCCTCCTAATGACATACAGTTTTTAAGGGCAAATACTAATATCAAATGATCAAGCACTCTGTCAATGTTCTCTTCAATAAACAGACTAGACAGAGTTTGTTGAGTCTCCTAGTGTGAATCTTGTTTTCTGTGCTTTGTATCATTTGAGTGTCCTTCCTTCAATGCTCTACAATCTTACACAATTCTAAAAAGCAAAGCCAACCCCTTGATATGGTGATCTCATGTACAATGATAAAATGACATCCATTCATGTACTTATATATATGACGTGTTGCATTACATAACTCTATCATGTAGGCATGCAGCAATGTCTAGTTCTTCAATAACCAATGTCTCTCTTGTACTGCTTATCTAACAAATAAGTGCTAGAATACTGCTTCGGGTTTGTTTGCACAGGAGTTGACATTTCAAAATACTGACAAAGTGATGTATCTTGAATAAACACTTCTAAATAAGTTGGCTATTTCTAACATTCTCTCTCTCTCTTTTTTTTTTTTTTTTTTCCATAAAAACAGCACTAAGAATGCAAGTACACTGCTGTCATTACTGGCATTTGCAGAAAATGTTTTAAAAAAGTGGAAACTGAAACAAAATTACATGAAGTGTTACATCAATGCGTTTTGTATTTGCCAACACAAAACTTGACATTTACACCAGTTAGGTTTGATATGAAGAACAGACAGAACTAAACACTAAAAATTGTCAGGTTTTACATTATTACAAGCCAATACATATTACTACGCAAGATTTTACTTGTTTGTTTCTTTTTATTTGCTTTGCAGAGTCTGTGAGAAAACAGGGAGAAAATTCTCTCACCTACTTGACAACTACTTTGCAAACTGAATTTTTAAGATGAATAAACATTTTACAAGGAAATGCTATGTAACAGAGATAAGCAAGCTTATAGTATAGATAAAGCACAGTTTAAGAGATAAGAATTTATTTATCTGTATCTTATTTCAATTTGTTGTAGACTTGAACTTACTAATACATTTACTTTTTTGAAGAATATAGTTGACAAAATATCTTATTTTTTCTGCAGCTGTTCTAGTTTTTCTAACATACTTTAACTTTGTTAATAATTCCTTAATATCTGTCTAAATTGCATTCCATATATTAGTAACATGCAAAAGCTAATTACAGCAAAGTAGCCGTACTTTCAGAATCAAGAAAACTAAATTTTGGTGGAGTCTGGACAGAAAGTAAATAGCTTGTGTCTAGGAGAATGTTTCTTCCCATTCCAAGGTCTACTTCTGAATACCATTTTTCTGTCTTTCAATTCCAACAACACTTAGAAATTTTGAAGATCTCTGTGGAGATCAAAATGACTGAAGGCATATGCTAGTCTTTAAAATTTCCTATCACTGTTTTTGTCTCCCTATACTATAACCTAATCACAAGCAGTAATGTTTAGGTTTTTTGGGTTTTGCTACTGATTAGGGCCTTTCAGCATCAGACTTCCTCCCACTGCCGTGAATTAACATCACCGTATGTGATACCATCCCATGTAACAGGACTATAAGGTCAAATTACTTTTGAAAATGAACATTTCTGTAAAAGTATGTTATTACAGTACCACACAGTACAACTATTATGATAGTTCTCACTCTTTTCTTAATCAAGCCCTTTTCAGAAATCTATGATTGAGCTTAAAAATCTACTGTGTGATGAAATTGCTTAGACAGGTCTTAGGTGGCTAGAAATGTATTAAAAATATTAAATGTGTGTGCAAATTTGCAGTACTTACTGTGTTTATTCAAGATATACTTGTTATATCTCAAACACAATTGTCATTTAATTTTCATACATTGGAGACTGAAATAAAAAAAATAGAATTCTAAATATATGGAGACATTCAGTTTATTTGCATGTAAATAGCCTATTAACATGTGACATACAGAATTTCAAAATATCTGTATCCTGGTAGAATCTTGGCATTGAATAACACCCCTTGCCTACCTTTTGGGTTAGAATGTTGAAATTAAGAGCTTTGCAACATTCAGAAAAAAATGACTGAATGTTCATTTGCAAAGCAAAGATATTTATGTTAAAATAGTTCTGCAACTTGCATACTCAATGGGTAAAATAACCTTTAGGAGTTTGCTTGGGGACAGGAAAGAAACCTTTCCATTTCTTTGTGATCCCTTTGGAGAGTAATTTAGCTCTTTCAAACAGTTAATTCGTTTAAAAACAACAAGTTTCTCCAGAACTTCAAAAAACTTCAAAACTAAAACGCTAACGAACAAATCCTTCTAAGTTTCAGGAGCCATTAGTAGTTGTATGCCTGTCAGCACACAGGAATTCTTCAGAATTTAGATCAGACTTTATTATACAAACAATGAAAACATAATTAAATATTGATTATAAGATAATACAATCAGGATTAAATTTGCTATTTTATCTGTGGGAACTGCTCTGTTGAAATCAGTACTGGTTCGCTTGAGAAAGGTAAAATGAGATATGATTCTTCATAGTTAAACCATGCATTCTTTTGATTTTTCTCATGAAAATATAACTATAGCTTAACAAAAATATAGTTGTGTATATGCATAAAAAAAAAAAATATCGTGACGCTTATGGTTTCTTTGGGGAATAATTTTTATGGATTTCATCCATCCAGAAAATCATTAATCTTTGAATCAAGCTCCTGTGAGAACTTATTAAGATTTCCATGAAATGTTCTTAAAATTTCCTCAAAAAGTGAAATAAATTTCTTTTTAGAAATCTGATTTCTCCCAGTTGTCTTCAATGATTTTATCTGTTGTCTATTTTCCCACTTCTTCAATATTATTTAAATAGCATTTAGGCCTAATTACAGAATCACAGAGATTTGAAATTAAAACTCTGCCTGATTCATCAGTTTATTTTCCAAGGTGGACAATGTTAAACTCTGTATTCTATATACATCTGTAAAATAAATGAATAACACTCTGAAGAGCTTTTGTCACTGCATGAAAATGTCCTATATAATCAAATAAAAGAACTGTACTGGATTTCATCAACAAATTACCATATCATCAGGATATTGGTTCTTAGAACATTTAACAAAAGATCATTTCTTTATCTTTTCAGATAAACAATAAAAAAAAAACAAAACAAAAAAAAAAAAAAACCAAAAAAAAAAACCCCAAACCCTATAACTTTATGAGGATTTGGTTTCTTGTCTTTGTGGAATAGAAAAATTCTGAAATCATCTAGTATTTGGCAAATCTAGAAAAAATTCTTTATAGATTTTTTTTTTTTTAGTTGATTAAAATGAAAGCAATGATAAAAAATCCTGGTACTAAAATGATTTTATGTGCAAGCTAATAAGAAAAGAGAAGGAGAGAAAAAGAAACAGATGATGGATACTCCTTGTACTTAATTTCTGTCCTAAAATACCCATAATTCTTAATAATTCTTAATTCTTAATTCTTAATAATTCTTTTCATGCAGGTCACATGGTTTGTTAGTTTTTCATTTAAAAACAAATGTGGTAGTTTGAATGACACCACTTATTAAATTGACTATTTTTTATCCAGCTTGATAGTCACTAACTACTGTATTTTGATGCATTGTAGTCAGGCATTAAAAACAAAACAAAAAAAAAAGAAAGAAAAAAAAGAAAGAAAAAAAGAAAAATAAGAAAGCCACTTTTGATGATATTTCTTTCACTCTTAAGTAAGATAAAAAAGCATACTCAAACAGTTATTACAGAGCAATCAGCTCATTGTTAATCACCATACTTATCTTGGGATGTGAACAAACCTAAAATTAGTTTTCACTTATGAATTTCTAGGAGGAGTCAAGGCAATAATGTGAGAAGCTGAAAAGGATAACAATGTGATTTGAAATGTTAAGAGCAAATTTAATATTTAGTTAAAACTTCACAATGTCTTTTTCTTGTGTTATGACATTCCGTTGTTGTAACTAAAAAAAAGGCAGGCATATGGAATGATTTTTTTCTTTCCTTTAAGGTTCCTCTCTGATTTCTAGAATAATATTATTAATTTGGTTTGACCTTTCTTGGCAAATTACATATTATTGACAGGTCTTTCAACACCTGACACAACCTTGTTTTTCTCTATAAAAACCCTATGCTTCATGTGCCATTTTCTGAGGAACAGAGGACTCCTGTAGATAATGCATTCCTAGTACACCATCTTCTTTCTTTGTCAAACTTAGAATAATTTCATAATTCCTGAGATCATTTAATAATGTTCTTATCCCGTTATTCTGTGACACAGTGTGCAATAGCTTCTGCGCTGTTATCTGTTTTACATTAACAGCAGGATAATTTGGGGTTTACCTTTATTCACTATGTAAAATACAGAACAGTCTAATGTTGCTTTGGAATAATGTTCATAGTCAGATGAAGCAGATCTCATTTTACAAAATTAACATAAGCACTCAGAATTGCAGTTAAAGTTGATCTGCAGTTTCCAAGTTTGGATTACAAACAACCATCTTTAAAGCCCACAGTCATAAATGCTTTTTGTAAAGATTCTTAAAAATTTATATTAGAACTAACTAGTATAACTAGCTAACCAGTTACATGAAATAAACTCTCCTCCATTCCCTTGGTTTCCAAGAAAACACTCTGGCCACATCTGATGACCCAGCAGTTGCATTTGGCACCCCAGTTCCCCATCCTTCATTTCTAGTAGAGTTCTGGTTGCATTTTCCAAAGAAGATGGAAGAGCATAATTTCCAGCCTGAATTAAAAATGTAGTCACCGTTTTTAGTAGTTTCATTGTAAAAAACTAAAGATTTATTTAATTTGGAGGAAGGAACTTTATAGCACTCATTTTGCTGACAGTAGCTATATTTCTCCCTTTAACCTGTTCCGTTATTGGAATGTATTGCCATCATCTTCATAGTATGTACTTTGTATTTCTGTATTTTAGTAACTGACACCCCTCACCTCATAACTGCAATAATGTTCCCAAAACAATGTTATTTCTGTCAAACAAAATATTTTCTATTACAATATAAAAATCAATGACCACGTCTTTGCATATCTTTAGAATTAAAAAAATTTCAAATTTTAATTGTATCTTCATTTCTTAAAATTATTCCTACATGCTTACCTAATATAGTCTATTATTTTTGTTACGGATTTGTTCATAATTCAGAAATTCAAACTACAAGGTCTAATTTCCCAACTCTTACAAATAAGTAGAGTGTTCTAATTGATAGAACTGTATGTTTTTAAATGGTTATTTGTGTAAAATTATCACAGTATACACAATCTTCAAAAATTTCACCTCTTCCCTTTCTGAAAAGCCTGCACTTCTGAATAATTAGTGCAATCAGTAAAATTAGGAAACTAAAATTAGTATAAACTATTCATTCTGCTCTATTAAGTTTTGATTCTTTTATATATGAAATTCAAAATACTGAAAACTGAATTATTATTTGTTGCGCATACCATAACAGAATATCTCTCCAGAAGAAAACCTTAAGATGCTTACTTGCCTTTTTTGTTGTTGCCGGGATGAAAGGTGATCCTAGTTTAATATCTTGAAAGATTTTTTTTCCTAGCAAAACTGGCCAGTCCTAACCTGCAAGGGTTATGTCACTATATAATTTCTATGACTCTCTTAACCTTCACTCCTAAGCTTCATCAGGGTTTCTGAAATTCTTAGTAAAATTAAAGTACATCAGAGATATTTATTTATTGGAATAAAATGCACGTATAGCTGGCTTGAAGCTATGTATAAAAATATCTTCAAATCTATCACATTTAGGTTTTTACTAAAGGAAAAAGTTATTAAAAGCATCAGACATTGTTTTAAAAATTAAATCCTTATTTATCTTGAAATAATAATTTTATTTCAAAATAGTCAAAATAAAGAAATAAGATAATAAAAATATTTTAAAAATAAAGGTTCCTCTGCCTTACATTTTTAGTTCCTTTGACAAACAGGAGAAATTATAGAATCACAGAATGGTTTGGGTTGGCAGGAACATCTAGTTCCAACCCCCCCACCATGGGCAGGGACACCTCCCACTCGACCAAGTTGCTCAAAGTCCCATCCAACCTGGCTTTGAACACTTCCAGGGATGGGGCATCCACAATTTCTCTGGCCTACCTGTTCCAGTATCTCATCACCCTCATAGTGAAGAATTAGTTCCTAATATCTAATCTAAATCTACCCTCTTCCTGTTTAAAACCATTACCCCTCGGCCTATCACTACATTCCCTCCCCATCTTTCCTGTAAGCCCCCTTTAGGTATTGAAAGATTGCAATAAGGTCTCCCCAGGGCCTTCTCTTTTCTAGGCTGAACAACCCCAACTCTCTCACGCCGTCATCACTGTTAGCTTCATTTCGCTATAAAATTGCCTTTCCCTCCTCAAACACTAGCCTCTGGTTTCCATATTTGCCATGTAGCATTTGAATAAACAGCTCCCATATGACCATTATAACTGCAGCCACAAGTACCTTCTGCTGGAACTGGAAAGAGCTGTATTACAGAAGCCAATAAACTGATTCCTCACAGTTAAGAAATACTTTTCCATCTCATGAGCCCTGCCAAAAGGCTGCAGTACAGAAGAAAATTAGAAGTCAAGTGTTTAAAATTTTTACTAGTGTATGTTTAGAAAGGATTTCTAATCTTAACATGTTCTTGGTACTGTAAGCATTTCCAGCAACCAATGAATTTCGGAAGACTTTTGTACTGAAAAGGACATGTGCAATTTACTAATGGAAATCTTTCATGTTAAAACTTTTGTTCATCTCAATATGCCAATTACTGGAATATTATTACAGCTCATCCACTTCTCCATTTTGCCAACCTAACCCTGCTGGGATTCTATTATCCTCTGCTTTTTTTTTCATTAGATTTCTCTGACATGTTAACTTTGCCTTCTAATTTTCCATTTTTATTTTCTTATCTGTTCATTCTCAAATGTTTTCAAGTTTATTGAAAGAACAAAAGATCAGGTATCTATTCTTTATCTACTTTAAATTCAAATGAACTCTTAATTGCTTAGGTTGCAAAGACATGAAATTTATAATATGTATCTTTTTTATCATCCTACTGTATGTGATTATCTTGTAGGTTAATTCCTGTATTTTTATCGATAGGTAGAAAAGACTGAGGCAAAGATAAGTCATTAAGGAAAAAAACATGACAAATTTCACCTTGACTATAACAAGATTTACAATATAACAAACCCTTTTCAAAATAAAGTTACAATGAACAGAAATATAAAACTTTGGCTGGGTGAATAACCGTAATGCAAACTCCTGAAATAATTAAAAAGAAAAATAACAAAAAAAAAAAAAAGATGAAGACTTTCAAAGACCTCTTCTGGTCTTTTCTTCTATTGTATTTCAGAATATAGATGACCACACACAATGGTTTTATTCTGGCTGAAAAGATAAATGCCTATATCCCCTTCAGCAAAAGCTATATTTCTTTCCTCTTCAAACACCTGAATGTTTTATTCTGTATAGAAAAGATGAATGAGAAACACTTATTTAAATAAGATCCCATTATCGAAGCAGTGAAATGGGTAGGTATTATCCCCTGGATAGGATGGAATACTCTAAGCAGAAGGGGCTCTCATTTTGAACTTTTTTTAACCTTAACTTTCCACAGTGGTTGTGTGTGTTTGTTGGTTGGTTTTCCAAATTATGGAATACCTTACATGCTTTAGAGAAAAACTCTCTGGTGATATTGGTAACTTAAAAAAAAAAAAAAAAAAAAAAAAAAAAAAAAAACCAAAAAAAAAAAAAAAAAAAAAAAAAAAAAACCCAAAAAAAAACAAAAAAAAACATATAAAAAAAAAATTTTTAGGTTGTTGAGGAAAAAAAAAAAAAAAAAAAAAAAAAAAAAAAAAAAAAAACCCAAAACTAAAACAAAACAAAAAACACAAAACCCCAAACTAAACCAAAAAAAACATATTAAGGATACATTAAAATAATAATTACAAATTCCTTTCTTTGTCCTCATTTTGATCATTTAGAATAATATATTGCCTGAAATTTTTAAGTATCTCTGCTTTTGAGAGACAATATTCATTTTCTTAATATCAAAGAAGTTTTTGCCCTTTCTGAAAATAATTTATAATAGCAGAAAGAATACCGAAGAAGTGCAGAAAGGATTCCTTATGTTGCAGCCTTTTTTTACTTCCCAGAAATTTTGCTATCTTCCCCATTTTGAATTGCTATTACCACTCAATCCTATACCTCATCCTGAAAATAATATACTAAGTTATAAGTATTTTATCGATGCATATGATACAGTGTGTATATTCTTCAAGCTATTTTTTCAGCCACACACAGAAAATCATTAATTATATTCAGTGTCCTACGGGGTGTAATTATCTGCCTCACAAGCCAGTACAAGTTCATATAGAATATCATTATCTAACTGGCCCAAAGATCAAATGATTGCAAAAAAGGCACTCTTTTCTAATTTCATAGAACCCATCCCTTCAAATCAGGATTGCTGGAGACAGAGTTTTCCATGCTTTTACTTTACTGCTTACAAGTATGTTGCCTATTCAGCCATAGGAATATTTAGTATGGGGCTAAGGATTTTCAGGTCCACCTTCCCTGCAAGATAATAACATAAAGGAAAAAAAAAGTTATGGATTACTGTCAAAATTATTAGTTAATTAGTAAAGAAAAGCCATTGATTTACTGTTTGAGCTCAGTATTGACAAATAGGGCAAAAGGGAGCTTAACAAACACGAATAAATTTTGTAGCACTTTATGAAAAGCTACATTTCATGGCTATTTCCCCTGAAAAGTATCCCTACCTTGAGAGCAATTTCCTATGGCTTCCTTTAACCACCAGCTCGGTGCAGACTGCAGAAGGCACAGTTCCCCCTGCAAGAGTAGTGGATGACAGGAATCATAGTTCTAATATCAACAGTGAGAAACAAACAGAAGCAGCATAGTGGGTTTGTTCTTAAAATCTTTTCAGATTGCTTTTTGCATTCATCCGTGCTATCAGCTATGCTATTGGTTTTTTCCCCCAGTTAAAACTATACAAATCACAAATACCCTAAGGCCTGTCTGATACAAAAACGCTGCTCTAGAATACTTAAACAACTCTCTACAAAAATTGGTTCTTGTGGCTTAATGTCAGCACTTTGTTTAAGTGTTCAGTTTCAGCAGTGACAGATATTTTGGTTGGAAAGAATCCTTAAGGAAATAATAAGCTACTGAATTCACACACAAACCCTAAAGATGGAAGAATATGTACACAATAAAATAATGAAAAAAAAAAAATTCAACTGTGTATATGCAATGAGTAACTATTTTTAAAAGCACGATTCTTTTGTCACCCAACATATGCTGTTTCATATCCAGTTCTACCAGAAGAATGATTCTTAGGTCTTATCTCTTTGAAGACAGAAAGGGAGGAGATTCCAGTGAATCAAGAGACGATTTACACCCGATCTCATGTGAAACAGTTAAGCTGGCAGGCTTAACTGGCTTCATGGCATGTGGTAATTCTGGACTGAAGCTTTCCTGTGTCCTGGGAATGGTCTCACAAACAATTTCATAATGTCATTGCTCTCCTTAAGTGCTCAGAAAAATCAGTCTTCAGAATTCTGTGTTAAGCATAAATGCAGAGTGCTGAATGGAATTTCTACTGAGCCATACTTTTATCTCTCTCTCTCTCTCTCTGTCATCAATCATCGGTCTTACCTACATGTTGCACATTTCATCTCAGCCACTTAACTTGAAATAAAATTTAATGTATACGTAGCAAGGGGATGCTGTTCATAGACATCCCATTAGCGTCAAAAGGGACCTCTTGATACGAATCAGAAAACTGATTCATGTAGGTCACTTCAAAACTTTACTTAGGATATCTTAATCAATGTTTTGAATCTAAAGTGAAGTAACATGGACTGTTATGAATTCATAGGAAAATATGTGGATGATATTATAAGGCTATGTTATAAATGTATGAAAAAGATATAAACTCCAGAATCAATATGGGTACAGGAGGTCATCCCATATTACAAGTAGCTTTGGAATCCTGTGCCAGGAATGTCTAAACGGAAAAAAAAAAAAATCATAATTTTTGTTAGTTTTTATCTGTGTAATCTAGTCAAGTTACTCCTATTACTATTACATCTTCTCAGAATTAGGATAAACTATGTCCATTTTTAGATAGTGAACCGAATTACATGGGAATAATGATTAGGTTAATGGTGAGAGAACATAACAGGGAAGGTGAGACCTTGGAGTCTGCAGAATTTTGCTCCAAATATTGTGTATATACAATTTATGACGTCAAGATGTATAGTAAAGTTCTGTAAAGCTTGCTTGTCACTAGAGAAACTCCCACACATAGTTCCTTCATATTCTGCACAAAAATTACAGAAGGAGTTAATAAAGAACTCATTTTTATTCCCCTAGCGCATTTTCAACAAATTTTCATTTTTAACTTGCTTTTCATAGAAGCAACAAAGAAAGGGCATACAGATATGTGATATTGGATAATATATCTAAATAGGGGAAAATAAAACAGCAAATTGAAGATGCAAAAATTGAGTACTGTGTGACTGTACAATACATAGAAGAGATAGATAAACCTGTTCTAATTACCAACACAATGCTACTTTCTTCAACAAAAGTACAAAAGTGTTTGTTTGAGAGCTATAGATTTGTTTCTTTAATCTCCTTTCCCTGGAGAGTTATCAGAGGTTGTTCTCTTGCTGGAGTAGTATTCCCTTGTCTTGAGCTCTGAATTTCATGATTAGAGTGAAAAGCTGCTTTTTGCCTGCTTCTGAGTAGATGTGCACTGCTGAAGGAGTTGCTCTCTGCTGATTCACCAGTGTCCACCTCAGCACTTTCATCCTCCAGGGCAAGCTGTTGGTCTTAATCATAAATTGAATACATGAGGAAGAATAATTAAAGAGCAAACTGTAATTATTAGTAACATCCAAAGGGAGCAAAACTAACATTGAATGTAGGCCTTAGGTTTCCTATTAGTGCATTTAGGATTAACTATAAACATTCTTGTTAAACTCAATTAAATAGTTCATTAGATGGATTTTTTTTCTATTAGAACAGGATAAAAGGCTTGGCTTTTAGAACTACACTGTTTGTTGAGGTTTTCTTTTCTCTTAACTATTACTGGGTATGCTTCAATGGATTTCCTTTTCCTGGGAGACATATTTTAAAAAGACAGAGAAAAAGAATCCTTAGCACATCTTGAGGGGGCTGTGCTTTTCTGGTTTCTTTTTATCACCATTCCTCCTACACCCCAAAAGTAATTAGTGATGAGTCAAATTCTGTAGGATTATACATGCTTGAGAAACAGTGTTAGGTGAGGTTCCTAGCAATTAGGATCCTTTTTCCTTGCCCCACGATTGTCTGTTTTACTAAACCTGGATCACATGTTTGTTCTTACAATTTATAGTGGACTTTGGTTTAGAAATAATTTGGTTCTTTGTAATATCTGAGGAGTCAGGTTGAGATACATTCTGGTTTGTTTCCTCATGCTATGTCCCATCCTAGTCTTGTCAGCTGTGGCTAATGTGTGACAGCAAAATTAGGCAGAACGAAGCAATATATGTTTACTGCAGTATAAGTATTGTCACCTGTTAATACTTGACTGAACTTCCCGAGGCTATGTTTGAGGACTACAGGGGTATCAGTGCAAGTACCCTGAGAAAAAACCTCTTATGAATATGTTAGGGGTCTATCCTTCAGAGTCTTTAACAGTTGTTTAACTGCATATTAAAATTTAACTTAGAATCCACTTCGATTTTTAATCAGACTTCACCTATGTTTAGGTTTATATTTTAGGTTATATTTACATCAAGAGATCAGGGTAGAAGTTCTTAAAAGTAATTTTTGGTTTTAACATCTCTGAATACATAAGCTTGCCTTTTCATTGCGTCTCCTTTGATAATGCAATGCTGGCATAGTAATAGTTAAACTTCAAGTCCATTAGAATTTCCCGTATAGATTCTGTTTCACAAAGAATTAAAAAAAAAATCAAATATGAAAATATACCTCTAGGTGAAACTTAACTGCTTCTTGTTACTGTTCAATAAAGTAGTTTCCTGGTTATCCTCAGATGTCATGCCTTTTTCTTGATAGATTATTTTGAGCATGAGATTTTACGGCTACATGATCTCTTAATTTTTACACTCTGAATACAGGTTTTTCCTGCAGCGTTAAACATCTTTGTCCTATCCAGTGTTCTCCACCCTAGAATATTCTTTTTTTTAAAAAGTTAATTGTTATTGATATAGCAGCTGAACAACAACTAATGCCCCAGCCTAGCTGCAGAGACTTAAAATAAATACATATGAGATGTAGAACTTAATTTCAAATGCCAGGTGCAGCCTGCTTCCTTTTTTCCTATAAATTCTATTGTGTGTGATTATTGTCAGAACTTTACTCAATTCTGTGTACTAAGAAACCAATCTCTCACATGATCCTCCTGAAAAAACAGTAAGTTCATTTTTAGTATATTTTGGCATCTTTAAATTGATGGGAGTATTTTAGAAGTACATTCTCTGATAAATGGTGTCAAAGCTATTTTAAATGTGTACTTCTTCCACTGTGCATTAAAATGTAATCATTGTTACTAAGGTTCATTAGATAATTCCATCGATCTTTACCTCATTTAAATAAAAGCATGTAAAATGCACATATAATCCAAGAACCAAAACAAAAATACGTGTTTATCTGTTTCTGATCTTACTATTTGAAAAGCATACAGACTGCTGCTAAGGCTATACGGTGCTAGTTTCGAACTCCATCTGACTTGTCAGAAACTGCTCTACATTGCAAAGTACATTTTGTCTAGATTCCCATGCGATATGCCTTGTACAAGTGTGTACATCACTTTATAGTCTTATTATGAGAAAGAAATTTTTTTAAAGAGCTTTTGAAGTCCTAAGCAATTTATGGTTCAGAAGTCATAAGGGAAAAGAACTTATGTTTTTGCTACATCAGGAAGGCCTAAGTCCTGTGGACACTGAGCGGCTCTGCAGATAGGATTCCACCACCTAATTAAAAAAGAAACATTGTCGACTTTCTAATTCTACAGGCAATGGAGAAAAAAAAAATGAACGTGAAAGAAGGACAAAAATGAAGAAATTACTTTTGAACTTCAGCTCAAGACTTCAGCAGGCAGAATGACTTTATAGCTTTTTTTCTTAAAATACAGCAGCCATAGACAAATTGTTTTCTATTCTTTTGACTTGTTAAGAATTTCAAAATTCACTCCCTCTCTTATGATTTTTCAGTATTAATTTTGCCATAATTATATGTTTTATATTTTGAGTGAGCTATTGAAGATATCTAAAGGATGGCCTAGACTGTACCAGGATGAGTTATCTCTCTAATTTTAACGAATGTTACTTTCCTCTTGCACATTCTTTTCCTGCCAGCTAATAGTAACTCCAGAAGATTTAAGAAGAAAGAAACACTGCACGTTTTTTTCTTGGCCATTTTCAATTCTTTTCCTCACACAGGTGTAATGTAATTTGAACTGGATTCATCTTTTATTTTCTCTCCTCAAATGTCCTGTAAGGTCACAGTGCATTTAAAAAGGCTGTTACTTTCCAACTGAGAAGTAGCTGACTTTTCAGTGATAAATGAGCTGATTCTTCTGACAAAAATCTGTGACACACTTATATACTTTGCAAAGTGCTTTGGTTTCTTTAGCTAAAGGTTAAACAGTGTCACTTGTTATTATTATCTTATTATTATCAATAATTTATTCTCCTTTTCATATGTGTGTACCAATGGGAATATATACTCTGAAGTGTTGGATGTTGATCTCTAACTGCCTTTTACTACAATGGGAGCAGAAGGTCTTGAAGAATACCAAATTGACAAGTAAGTGTAGATAAAATGCAAGTAGAATGCAAGCAGAGCTGAAATATCATACTTTGAGAAAAATAATATTTATGTTAACATGCTGTCTTATTTAAAATAACCAGACCTCTTTTTTCCTTAAAATAAATACAATACTAATTTGAAACCAAGACCTATGAATCAGTCGCTGTCAAGAAGGAATCTCCTTAAGTGCCTTCCCATAAAACTTAATTACCATTTCAAACGAAGGCAAGGTCCTCTGTGCCTATTGTCCGAGTGATGACCAGTGATGAGTGACATTCCTCAGGGGTCAGTACTGGGACCAGTGCTGTTTAACATCTTTATCAGTGACAGGGACAGTGGGATTGAGTGCACCCCCAGCAAGTTTGCCGATGACACCAAGCTGTGTGGTGCTGTCAACACACTGGAGGGAAGGGATGCATCCAGAGGGAACTTGACAGGCTTGAGAGATGGGCCCATGTGAACCTCATGAAGTTCAACAAGGCCATATTCAAGGTGTTGCACCTGCGTCACAGCAATCCCAAGCACAAATACAGGCTGAGTGGATTGAGAGAATGGATTGACAGCAGCCCTGAGCAAAAGGACTTGGGTGAGAGTTGGCATTGTTTGGCCTGGAGAAGGCTCCGGGGAGACCTTATTGCAATCTTTCCATACCTAAAGGGGGCCTACAGGAAAGCTGGAGAGGGACTCTTTATCAGAGAATGTAGTGACAGTATGAGAAGTAATGGTTTTAATCTGAAAGAGGGGAAATTTAGATGAGATATTAGGAAGAAATTCTTTACTGTGAGGGTGGTGAGGCACTGGAACAGGTTGCCCAGAGAAGCTGTGGATGCCCCATCCCTGGAAGTGTTCAAGGCCAGGTTGGATGGCACTTTGAGAAACCTGGTCTAGTGGGAGGTGTCCCTGCCTACGGCAGGGGGGTTGGAACTAGATGATCTCTAAGATTCCTTCCAACCCAAACCATTCTGTGATGCTATGAATTTGTTAAGTACTGACACACTTACATCTGTGTCCCCTAGATGTTAACAGAAAATAACAGATGCTGGGGTAATGGATATGATATAAGAATCAAAACTGGACTAATATGTGCGTACTATTTTCAGAATGTATGTTATTTTCAAATATACAAAAAAATACAAGGAATATAGGCTTTGAGAGTAAAGTCCTGGATATTTCTGGTTTTAAAAATCAAAGCCATTAATTACTCAATAGTATTGATAATGTCTCTGACATGTCACAATATTTTCTTGCACAGAAATTGTAAAAATAGTTGAAAAACCAATATAGTCATAATAATTTATTGTAATTTTTTGATGTCTAGTCTAGCTCATATTTGTTATATCATTCTTTGTAAAAATACATGCTCCGTAAAGTGATTTATTCTAATTATAGGAGAAAACAGGCATTTAAGGCAGGAAGATATTTGGCTCCTTCTCAGTCTTCCTTACATCCAGAGCACTATGTCTCTCCCTTTAAACTTTTATATGTGTTAGCTGTAAATTGAAGTATGTGGAAATTTTCCAAGAAGCGTGAAATCAAGTTCCAGTTTTGCAAGTGAACATTTTTCCCCTTGAGCAGAAAATACAGTGTAAAGGATGCATGGTCAGCACACCAATAAAATCTTACATTTTTTTACAAGCAAGGAAGTTAAAATACAAAGAAAAGACTGTATAAAAATATGACAGTTCAAGGGCAGATAAAAAAATCTGCATTCTGTCATTAAAAGCAAAGCTTCTAGTTCATGAATCCCTTAAGTTGATATTTTTCAGAATTCAGAAGAATATGTCACCTTTGTCTGCAAATTGTTGAAGAAATGTTAGAGAGCTGTCTGCTCTTGTCAGAAACCACAGCTGGAGCCTAGCCTGAGGTTTGGAGAAGAGTAACTCTGATGAACTCAGCATAAGCTTTATTGGCTAGTTGTAGATATCTCTAGACTGAAACACTTGGGGCATATTTTCCCCTAACTAACAGTCTAGCTGAAGTGAAGTATTTGCTATGAAAGATTGAATTTCTTCCCATACTGCAATATAAAGGTGAAGAATGATCCACCAGGGCTAAATTTGTATCACACAGGTTACCTCCCGTAACTTGCCTGTAATTTCAATTTTAGATACAAATTATATTTGTGCTGGTTAAGTACTGCCATCCATTTTTAACAATTATTTGTTTCAATAAAATTATAATATTGATTTAACCACTGAACAAACACAACAATAAAAGAGTCTCTGAGTCTTAGAACTTCTGTCTAAATGAGAAAGACAAAAGGGACGCTGTTATCTCACATTTACAGATAGGGAACTGAAGCACAGAACAATTACTCGGTTTGCAAATGCTTTTTATCGGGAATGCATACATAACGCAGTGATGCACAAAGCACAGATACTGTAGCTAGTTCTGAGCAAGATATCTCTAGAATCAGAACCGGTAGAGATTTCTCCTGAATGAGATAGCTCTAGAATAAAAAGCATTATAGCAATATGATGCTTTTTTCAACTGAGAATTAAAAGCCAAAACTGAGCAGTAGCAGAGGTTATAGATATCCTGGGATATGAACTAGCAGCCCTGCGTATTGCCATGTACACATAGAGACTGGCCACTGCCTTTGCAGACTTCATGACATGTAATCATACTTAGTGAGTAGCAAGCACCAATAACTGAGTCTAATTCTTAGATATCCATTTCCTTAACACCATATTCTTATATTACTTGTTAGTCCTCAGATTGCAATACTTTCTATTCCTACTGTGTATCGTTTAAAAAAAAAAATAAAAGAAAATAACTTCTTTCAAGTTCTGATAAGAAAAAATTCTGTTTTCAACTTCAGAAGAAATTCAAAGCTATGAATTTAAGGCACACAGACACATGCGTTATTCTTATACTGAATAGTCAGGATGTAACACATAGCTTTGGCCTTGGTATTTTTTGTTTTAGACAGCTCCCTTCTGAGAAAATTTTTTTTATTGAAACAATTCTCAGTTAACTGATTTTCTTCACTGTACCTCACTTTGGACTGTAAACAAATGGGAAGAAACAGAAAAATTCCTAAGTACATTTCAGGTACTGAGTGATTAAATAACACTACAGTTCTTACATAGCATGGTGAAAATGAAAATACTTTTCCGATAATGAAAACTGAAACAGAGAGGATCTCTACCCCATTCCTTCTGAGCTGATAGACTGTGTCAAGGCGAATACTTAATTCATAAGTACGTGTGACTCAAATTTGTCCTACAGTTGTTAACTGTGGTGT
The DNA here is from genome assembly GCA_013400035.1 of Rynchops niger. NCBI lineage: Eukaryota > Metazoa > Chordata > Aves > Charadriiformes > Laridae > Rynchops > Rynchops niger. The sequence continues at coordinate 88,794 of VXBH01006074.1, forward strand.
AACTGAGTATCAGAGCGGTGCCTGTCTATACACCCATGAGTCATTAATTCCTTGGGGGGCCAGGCACTCCCTGTCTAGTTATCTGCACAGGTGAATTAATTGACTGATGTGAAACAGTGGAAAGACTTGAAACAATGTAATTGAAATCACATCCACCTTCACAATTAAGTATTTGACTAATTCATGCCAGAGCTCTCTGAGGAAACGTTTTGGACTGTCCTGAAGACTCCCTCCAGGTACCTCCTGCTGTGCCTACGCAGATTTGTTTGTTTTAGTGTGTTAATCATCTTGGGGGGGGGGGGGGGAATCCGGCCCTTTCAGCTATTTCTCAGATGGTTCCTGCTGCATAATTGATCAAAATGTGTGTAGATAGGGCGCTTATAAGTAGTAGAAACTATTCCTGCAAATGCAGACATTGTCATGTGGGACAGTGCTTTATACATAATTTACAGTTAGGCGATGTTTTGTATATGTTTCCAGATAACCCATAAGGATAGATTATGCATATGCAACAGTGGTCATGAGTCAGCTGGATTCAGCATAATGGCTTGGGGGGGGGTCTTACCCGATCCAACTTAAGTTACCATTCCAACGACCCATGCAGCAGACCTTCCTTACACATTTAGAGAGCAGCCAACTGTCCTCTTTGAGATACTTGATTCCCCAAACATGTTACCTATGCCAAGATCCCTCTTTTTTTAACACTGTATCTGTGCAATAGAAAAACAAGGAAAACGGAGATGGATGCTACATTTTGGCTCTTTGCTTCTTCTAACTATTCAAAATTAAAATTCTTCTTCAGTTGTTCCCAGGAGCCAGAGAGGTAGCTCCCAGGTTCACAAATATGAGGAATGTGTGACTGGCTTTATCAGAAGGTATAGAACTATTATTAAACAGTTAGGTTTATTTCCTTGTGAGAGTTCAGTGCACTCTAGCAATCTGAGAATTAGAGCACACTTTTCTTTTGAATTAGGACTTTAAATGACATAATCAGAGCATTGGGAATGGACTACTTTACAATATTCTGGAACTTTTCAAAATATGTAACGTAACTAGCAGCATACAGGAGTTTTCTATCACCTACTACACGCATACCTAAATTTTTATCAAAGTTCAAAACTTTTGCTAGCACTTTGCTTTTATAACTCACTTCCACTGAAAGGCCTCAAACACTGGAGACGTGAAAGCTATTAATTTTTTCTGTTACTAGACTGAAAAAAATGGAGGCATAGAGAATAAATATAGCCTGTTCAAACAATTATTTTTTTTATTGAAGTTGCAAATGCAGCTTAGCAGTCTTGTTCAAAGCCTTCTTTTGAGCAACATCCTTTCTGTTATTATTGTTGTAATCCTTATCTCTGTCCTTTATGATATAGTAGAATCTAAATTTCATCTAGACAGGACATATCTCACTAGGTCTAATAAATATCTAAAACTTATGTCTGTCCGTTTTCTAATGAATGTGCAAAGGAATGAAGTTTTATCTTTATCAACGACTGTCACACAGAACTTTCTGTTTGCCTATAAGCATACAGGAATGGGACTATTCTTTATAAACTGATTTTTAATTTTTAAACATAATAAGATCATTCAAGGTCAGGCTGTTATCCTCTTACTCGTAGTTCTGTGTAGGAATCAATAGCACTGCTTAGGGGAGCAAATGCTCTCTAATGTGATCACAAACAGGGCTCACAGACTCATCTATGAATGTCAGCATCATATTAATTAATCACTTCTGAAACACTGAAGAAGCTGCATGACTTTGAGATTTTCTGTAATTTTCCAAGGAATGAAAACTACACCATTCCTAAAAAACCAAAACAAAACAAAGAAAAAAAAACCCACCAGAGAATCTAGAATAATATTAAATTATAAACAATATTCAATGGTAATAAGGAAGTGATATCAACTGTGCAAAGGTTCGGTAAAAAATAAGGGCAATGTAAGAATTAATTTTTATTCTCATGGGGATGTTTGTTCTGAACATAAATTATATTATAATTTGAGGGAGTAAATTGTACACAATTGTAGAAATCCTACTTGAATAAATGTATGTTCTCTTTTTGCACTATTTAGTTCTCTATAATTGTGCTTATCAACATAATGTTACGAATTCAGTTTTGTTCTTACTGAAATGAATAGGCAGTCTATGTTTCTTGGTATAATCTTCACATAATAAATGTAGCCAAAAGGCTGCTGGATAGTGGTTTTGGTCCAAATCTCTTTCCAGATGCCAGTGCTGTATGTCACTGTGAAAAAATAGATGAAACACAGTGAAGATGGGAAGATTATCTTATTAAAACAAATCAACATTTTAAAGCTATTTCTGTTTAATTCTTTTAAAGTTTTGTTGTTCAGATTTGGGGTTTGGCTTTGTTCTCTCCCCCACGCAGTGTTAAGTGAGGAAAAGGTCAGTCGCAGAAGGATCAATATCCTATTTTTTCCTGACACGAAAGGCCCTGAATCCAGACCCTGGATAAGACAGAGTAGGAGGTGAACCAGGAATGAACTCTCACAAAGTGATGTAGGAAAATAGAGCTATTCATTGCTCCAAATTCTACCCATACTTAGTGTATTTCTAAGGAATAGATTTCACTAAAACCATATGAAAACGTATTTCTGGAAACTCCTCAGATATAGTTAGAAATTCATAGAAAAGCAGAGATACTTGGCCAAATGTTTATTTAAAAAAAATAAATATAAAAAGCTCCGGCTTCAATTTCAAGTTAGAAATTTATCATGAATAGCTACTGGCTTAAACTGTGCAGCACAAATGTTGTGCTTTAAGTGCTCTAGTCAAGTGGCTGCTTACTACCTTCTACGCTCCACTTTCAATACGTTTCAGTCTATGACCCTGAAAGATGCATGTGTCTCTTCCAAGATGTATTAGTGTACAGCTACAGAAGTGTATTATTAGCTTCTACCAAAGCTTTTAACCTTCTGTGGGAGATGATGTACTTATGATTTTTCCAGGTTACTATGAGTTAGGTTTCCAGTGGCAACTATCTACCCAGCAGATTACAGTGCCATATATAAACAAGTTCTGAATTAACAAAGGAGCAGATAAAAAACCCCCAAACCCAGAATCTAGCATGGCTATAATGTTCTATGCTACCTTCCTGATGATCAAAATCAGTAGAAAGTGTTAAGTATCTCCATGAAATAACGAATCAAAAGGACACTTGATATTAGGAGACCTGCTTTAAAATATAAAGTTTTAGGAATTTCTTTACAATCATTTTCTAATGTCAACCCATAATTAATTGAAAATATTGCATTAGATGAAAATATGGAAAATATTACTAGAATTGAAATGAGGTATCAGAATTGAATGTAGGTATCAGTATATTGTGTATAAGCATTAACAATTGCCAGAATGTATTACCACATTTGACATCTTAAAACAAAAACAGTAATAAAGAGAAAACACTGATAGCATTAATATTAGTTTTAGGATGTCTAAAGATATCACACTGGCAACCCTGAGGTTCCTTATTTACTCAAAATATGGGCAAATCATAACTTGTGCAACTACTGGATTAAATTAAGGCATTGTCCTAGGTATACAATAAAGTGGAGTCAGCTCCATTGTCTCCCTTCCCGCAATCTGCAATCATGCTGCAGCCAAGCTGTCTTTGGGTAGCAACAGGCAGCTAAGGGAAGAAAATACAGAGCCTTTTCACCCACGAAAAAATGCACAGAAGTTCTGCTAGAGCAATGACTTCTAAAACTGGGGTAGAACTAAACACGTGCTAAACATTTGGAAAGATAGAAAAAAAAATATAAAAATATATATTAAAAATATTTTATATCTATAAATATATGTGTATATATATATGTATAAATATATATATATATGTGTGTGTATATATATATATTTATTTATTTTTAAGTAGACCTAACATTTTCATATAAACCTGAAGGATCTGACTATAGAACCATCAGAGTATGGGGTGCTTGTCAAGACTTTCTCTCCCCACAGTGTTCCTAGATCAGGTTACCCTTCTCCCTTGCTGACCAGCAATTATATTGGGATTTAATTTCTTCTTCTCTTTTCGGCTCTGTGACTCTTGCATCCTGCAAGTTTAACAACATCAGATATCAGATTATTCTATTATGGATTTCTTGAGTTGCTTGCCTGAAAAGCAAGGAATTAATTTCTCTCCTTCTTCCTGCCTTTTTCTTTCTTTTGTCCAAACTCAACAAGTAATTTCATAAAGCTTTCTCAATGGAAAGCAAACAAACAAACAACCAAACCCAGATTCACATACTGATCACTTCCCATTCAGAACAAAAGCTAGAGAATTTTTTTTCCATACTTTGAGGGAAATGTGCACTGAAGTGCAGGAATCACTTTTAGATCACTATTTTAACCTCATGGGGGTAACTAATTAAGTTTCCAGACAGCTAACTGTGTCTAGGAAGACAATAACATTTCAGATACTCCATCTCTTACATCTTTTAATATCTGGTTTAAGCTTCTCTCTGTATTATATTCTGACTCCATTTCTTAGGTGTGAAAATATTTTCTCTTTTCAATATTTAGCTAAATGTGTGTTGACTCTGTACTGTAAATTCAGGTACTGATTTCAGCTTTATCATCTGCAGATGCTCTATTTCTGGGGAGACAGAATAAATATCAAGTAACTAGTCAGGTATCTTTCTGGGTGTAGTTCTTCCCAAAAGGCCCATTTATCAAATTACAGACCTCCCTACCCCTACACCCCTGCATACATATGCACACACAACCAAATTTGTGTATTTGGAGAAAAATCATAGAAAACCAAACATTTTTAGATATATGGAGATACATTTATAAGCACACACACACGCAGATAAGTATTATTAAATACAATATGCAATGTAACATTTATATATATGTGTATATATCTCATATCAAAATATTGCTATTTTTGATTCTGTCCTGTTTTCTTCTTTTCTGATTTTTTTCTTCTAAAGCACTGCTTAATGTTGGACACCCAACTGTTACACGACATTTTCATTGTAAACAATTCCTCTTTATTGGCATTATTGTTAAATTAATGTAGTCAATAAAAAGCAGTAAAATCTTCAAGCAATTAATCAGTAAAAATGAGTAGAACATACATACAGCTGCTAGATTTAGACACTAATGGCCCCATTTATAAAAGTATTTCATGATTTTCCTAATGTCTAATTACATCAATTCTCTGTCAGGAAGAGTATCATAGCTTTCTGTCATTTTCCACTAATTTGATGCTTTGATGCACTTATATCTGAGACAGATATATCTGTGTTTCAAAGCGGTGGTTAGGGCAATACTATTTCTAAATGTGAAAAAATCAGAGAAAAAATATATACTTATTAAACTTTTTATATTTTACTTCTCTATTCTTGAATCTTGTGCTGATACTATGTTAAATTTCTCATTTGTCTTTTATCAAAATTTGGCCATAGTAGTTAATTGTTTACAGTTTTCCCTGGAAAATTATGATTAAGCTTTTTCATCTATAGTCATCTCCAAAGGGGCCAACATACAATTAATTGTGTTCAGTGATGGATAAATTCATTTTGTTTTCCTCTGAGTCCAATCACACCTAGAGGCTGAGATTAAAAGGAGGTTGAACTCTTCTTTGTGAGTTAGAGTTGATGTTTTCTTTTTTGAAACTTCTTCCAAAACTGGGGGAGAAATGGTAAAAAGAAAAAAAAAAAAGTCTTCTCACAAAATCTTAATGGAAGGGTGGTAAACTGAGTATTTTTGGAAGACAGCTCATACTCTTGCCCTCCAGTTTTCTTTTTCGCTACAACTCAGTGCCTATGCAACTGGTAAAGGCTTGTCTGTCTGTAGTGAACTTTTCCTGTAATATCACTACACTTGGTCAGTTGTGCAGTTTTCTAAACACATGGTAAGTCCTACAGAACAGATATTGAAAGCTTTATATCTTTTTGCTGACAAAGCAAACTAAAAATATTTCCAAGAAACCGCTTATCAGTCTTGTTCAGGCAGCTAAATAGCAACAAACACCCAAATACACTCTGTGATGCACACATTGAGGAAAAGTAGGAAACATTACACCTAACCAAATCGCTTCCTGTTGACTGTTAACCTTCCAATAACTAATTTATTAAGGACTGTTAGGATTTTCCTGTTTCATTTTGGGGGAAAAAAAAAAAAAAAA
>VXBH01006074.1:94976-114385 GCA_013400035.1 Rynchops niger
AAAAAAAGAGAAAAAAGAATTATGAGTTTGTCCCACAAAATTTGAATTTGTACTGTGGCTCAAAGAACTATAAAACCCAAGGTAACATTTCATGACCTAATCTTCTATTTCTTTTCCTAGAGTCTCAAATCATGCATTTACAGAAAAGACAGGAATAAGAACCCTAGAAATTGTCTAGAATATTTTATCATTTATGTTTCAGTGTCATTTATATTTAACTGTTTCTTTAAAGATTTTTGTCTAACCTTGTTTTAGGAACCGTCAAAGGTAACTTATTCAACAGTTTAATTACTTTTACAGACTGAAAGATTTTCTGTGCTGTTTACTTTAGTCTTCCCTTACTGCAGTATAAGATGACTATTTTACATATTTGAATAATTTTATCATGTCTGCTCTCAGCCTTCATTTGTCTAATTCAACAAAAACATTTAAAATTGCTTGCAGGCCATGTTTTCCAGACCTCATTCTTTTTGCTTTCCTCTGTGACCTTTCTGGTTCACACACTTCTGGTTAATATACTTCAAGTATGGTGCCCAGAAGTGACACAGCTCCAATCAATCTCAAATAAAGTATGTGGATTACTTCAAATATTTTACGTATCAAAGTCCTGTTTATATTTTCAGCTACAATGATTATGAGCTTCAACTTTTGTTACATTATGACATTATTTACTTTCAGTTTGTGATTGACTGTATTCTTCTCGTGTTTACAAGATTTAGAAATGTTTTCTGGGAGGTGATTCTTTTTTTGATAGTTGATTCTTCAGATTTTTTTTTACTGCACTTAGAAACTTTCAGACAGCAAATTAATTCTGATTGGTAATGGTTTTACATTTTGTTATTCTTATCATGATCTTCCTATGGGTATTGACTCATAGGGAGATCATGATAACTCGTGATAATGATGATTCATTTAAACTGTATTTCTAATCTTTGTTTATAAGAAAGTCACGTGAAAAATGCTCAACAATCCCACAAAAACAAATAAAAAAATACAATGATGTGATTGTTGATTAAACTCTGTTGCTAGATTTTTTTTATCAACTTATTTTCTCCTAAGTACTTACAGATTGCTTAATTATTTGCTGGAGTTTTGGAGCTGAGGATATCCAAAAAACAGTAAAAACTGTTTTTTTCCCTTTTGAAGAATGACACTATGTTCTCATTTCATACTGTATAATTTCAAGTACTTAGCTGAGGCTTCTAAATTAGAAGTTTAGTCATGGTGTCTCCTGTTTGTCCAACCATATATTTTCTACATATGTTCTTCCTAAATTGTGTTCATTTACTGTTACCATCAATCTACCTGAAAACTAACCACAGAGGATAAAAATGTGGCCAGAATGGCGAACACACACTTTAACAACCTGCAGTGAGGTAGGAATAAGAATGTAAAATATTTATGCATTTTTGATCCTGTGCAGTATTGAAGTAACTCTTTCCTTAACCTTATTACTATTATCATATTATAATAAGTATACTTATTATATAATAATAATATAGTTATATTATTATTTCTTTAACCCTCTTTATTTCTTGCTAATTTATTCTCAAATTGTGGGGTTTTTTTTTGTTTTGCTACTGTAAGCTTACGTTTTTATCTTATATCCAAATTGGAAATTTGATAAGTTTTTTATTTCTTTAGTTTTAGGGATTTTTTTTTACCTTTTTCCTTCAGGTTATTGTTGAGTGTAGATTTTTGGATCTTACACAACTTTGAGGTAGCAGCAATTTAAGATTTATTAACCCTATTCCAATAAATTACAGGATTACATTGTACGATTTTTAAGAATATTTAATCATCATCCAGTTATCAGAGTGATTTAATAAAATTTGCTATAATCAACACAGTGACTTAGTTAAAGATTCAAAAATTGTAAGGTTCACACAAGATTTACAACTGTTTCCTAAATTAAATCACGCACACAAACACAGATATAGAAGTTAATCTATGATCAAGGGTTTTCTCTTTTTGCAAATTGTGGTAGATTATTGATACCAAAAGAACTTTGAAACCTCAAGAAATCCAATAATAGTAAATTACTCATTCTTTTCCTTCATCAGCATTTGTCAATAAACAATCTTTGAACCCTTCCTCTTTGTCAGCATCTACCAACGACGATCTTTGAAATCCTTGCAAATTCAGCTTTTTAAAATCCTCATGAAATCCTCACAAAATCTACCCTGAGAGGTGTCACAACTCAAGGGGAGATACCAGGTCACAGACTGCTGTGATCCCGGAGAGCTCAAAGGGTCTCACTTAGGATCGCCTTTTATAGGACTCCGAGATGATTGACTTTGGTCTGTATTTTTCCATTTTTGGCCACAATTCCTGTCAGAAATTGTCACTTCCAGAGTGGTCTATAATCCAGGAAGCAGGAATTTCAGGTACGGTTCCCAGGCAACAGGAGTTTCAGGTACGATTAGTGAGTGCCTCTTGTCCCAACCCACTGTACTTGTAACCAGGACAAGAAAGTACCAGATTGTCCCAACCCACTGCACTTGTAACCAAGACAAGAACACAATGTTGGCTGGTCCTGGCATCACAACGTGGCCCAGAAGCTCAGCACCACCACACTGAGACCCTCCTTTTTCTGTGTAGATGTCTTTATAATACCTATATTCCATTAGGCTATGGATTCTAGTTGCAATGTTCTTTTATTAAACTGTCCATTGTGTGAACTTAGTATTGTTTCCTGTGAGGTCTGATCATTTGGATCTGTGGAATTTACTATGCTATCTTATAAATTTCTTTCCATTAAAAAATAAATGGCACTGTTCAGCATGGTCTTTCTTACCCAGTTATCCTTTTAATGTCATGCACTAAGTCATTTTGCCCTTGTTGATCAGAAACAAAGCCAAAAAAAATTTACCTCTTTCTTCAACTGCTGTATCAAAAAGTTGGTTTCAACAGACTCCAAGAACTTGTTTGATGATCTGTTACTGATTTCTGTATCTGAGTATGTCTCTTCCATTACTTATGGAGGCACTGTTCATAACCTTTGATCAACTGTGCAACTTCCTGATTACAACTGATTGCAGCACCTGTTTCTGCACCAGATACAACTAACCGCTCCACAAATATATATCCAATTTGTACTGCTGTCATGGTAGGCATTCTAGTTACAAGCTAGTCACAAACATCATTTGGATTAGTCATTTGCTTCTTTTATTGTGACAGAATAATTCATGGCACATATTACTCCCTCTGTTAGAAACAAATAGCTTGCAGCAATCCGAGTCCAAAGAATTCTGGTGACCTTTTTCCTTTACATTATTTTAACTAGTTTCCTATACACTAGTCCTTTTCTACTAATTATAATTCATCTGTAGTTTAACTTTTAGTTGCATAGTTATTTTACCTGTAAGTCAAATATGAAAGAGCTTTAATCAACAGGAGACACTAGGTACTCAGTTCATTCTATATATTTCTGAATGCTATATTTTGGTTGTTTTACAGTCAGCAGGCCCTCATCCTACAATAACACAAGAGTAGGCCTCCATTAGCTCGTGGCCTACATACATCCTGATTGTTAGTTTTTGTTTAGTTGCTTATTTGTCGTGTTTTAAAACAACTCGATTCAGTTCTCCAGCTTCAGAAATTAAGCTTCCTGTTTTTCAGCATCATATGGCATTGAATTTTAGTCTACATTTATGATTCCTTTTTTTTTTTATTTATTTTTCTCTCCACAAAAAACCATTTTCAGTATTTAAATCCTTTTTCAGCATCAACCTCATGATTTGGTCTTCATTTACAGTCTTTGTCAGTCTTGAATTTTTGTTCTTGCCTCCTTTTTACTGTACTCAGACACAATCTTATTGTTATACCATGGGCCATGGTGTAATACATTAAATCCTTTATAAGAATCTCATGAAGTTCAACCAGGAAATCCCAAGCACAAATACAGGCTGGGTGGAGAATGGATTGAAAGCAGCCCTAAGAAGAAGGACTTGGGGGGTGTTGGTGGATGAGAAGCTTAGTATGAGCAGCCAATGCATGCTTGCAGCCCAGAAAGCCAACTGCATCCTGGGCTGCATCAAAAGAAACGTGGCCAGCAAGTCAAGGGAGGTGATTCTACCCCTCTACTCTGCTCTCGTGAGACACCACCTGGAGTACTGCGTCTACTTATTATAGACTACATCTTGCACATGTTTTGAAGTTGTTCTCCACCATGCTCTGCTTGTTTATTTAGAGGACACAGGGAATGAGAAATAATAGTAAATTCAAAATAAAGTAAAAGTTAAAATATTTAGAAGACTGTTAGGTTCGATAGACCTTACAGATAACACTAAAACCAAATGCTCAACAGATCTTGGAACTCTTCTGCATTATACTTCAGTCAATCACAACAACCTTCAAACATGATTCTTCTTAATTGCATTAAAATAAATCTTATGTCAGGTGTTTTGCTGTCTCACTCCTGCTTTTGCTCTGACTTTCTTGGGTTTGGGGTTTGTTTTGTGTTTTTTTCCAAAGCGATGGAGTGCTAAATTACATTTAATTTAACAAGAACGAGAACAGATTTTAATGTGCCTGAATCTCTATGGTCAAAGCAAAGAGTTTATACATAAACACTTTGGATCAGCCCAAGAGAAAGAAGAAACAGTCTTGCAGAGAAGGACAAGATGACAGGTGCTACCAGAGAAGGAACTTAGAAGATCACTTATTGCATGATGAGTCTAGTAACATGATCACAGTTTCCTCTCCCCTGCGCCCCCCTCATTTTTTAAGGTAAAATCAATTTCTAGACATTTATATCGTTAAGAGTTGTAGTCTTCTCAGAGATTGTGTTCCTACCCAACAGACATAACTGCTAAAATACTACTGTAATTCTTCTTTCTACAGAGAATTGTGACAGAGAAAGACAGTTAAGGTCACATAGGAAGTCTGTGAGAAAGTAGTTGTTAGGACTGAATCTCAAGAAATACTAGACAATCACCAAGAAAAACTATATGTAACGGAGTTTATGTATGATTTTCTTCATAAACATACTGCAGCTTGTTTCACAGAAAAGGTAAATGGAAAATTAAAATTAAAAAAAATCAGGGTATAGCAAATAACTCATTTGCAAAATTATCATTTCCCAACACTCCAAAATACCAGGAATCAAGACACTCCTAAAAACTTGCTTGTAAAGTCAGGCGCCTTAAGGAGGTAAAGTTGACAAGACATTGTTTGTTATCTTGAATTAGGAAGATGCTGGTCAGTATTGTGAAATATTTGTTCAGCATTCCTGGTTAATTGAAAGGTTTCATATATTTAAGGAGTTCATTTCTGTTTGGTTTTTTTTGGTTTTGGTTTTGTTTTTTTTGTTTGTTTGTTTGTTTTTTAGTGTTTCACTGAAAATTTTAAATTGGTTCAAAATGGCCTTGGCCACTTAAACTAAAAAAAAGTAATTTCTAGGTAAATGATTCTTACTACTGGATTGGTCTGCATGTGCAAAAGAAGATGTAGAAACAGAAGATAATTTATCATCAAATATTTTGTTTATTTTCTTGACTAGAATACTACCATCCACAACACTGCAAAAACTTATGCTGTGCTTCTCTCTCTCTCTCAGGGATTACCACAGCTTCAGATGATAAGAAAAGGCAGTCACTGGTGGGAAGTAAATTCTCTCTCCTGCTCTCCCAAAAGTCCACAGGTGTAACCCTTCCACAGGGTAAACAACCAACTCAGCTGACCCTGGTTGCCACAGAAACAAGTGTGAGCAAGGGCTGCTCTCACTGAACAGAAAGTTGGTTCTGCTTCACCCCAAACCAGGACAATAGAATAGATTATAATATTTCAGTTGGAAGGGACCTACAACAACTATCTAGTCCAACTGCCTGACCACTTCAGGGCTGACTAAAATTTAAAGCCTAATTCCTCTGAAACACTGACAGGCATGTCAACATGTCATCAACCAACCCTCTAGGGAGTCTGTTCCAGTGTTTGAAAACCTCTTGGTAAGGAAGTGGTTCCTAATGTCTAGTGTGAACCTCCCTCGACGCCGCTTTGAACCGTTCCCACCTATCCTATCACTGGATACCAGGGAGAAGAGAACAGCACCTCCCTCTCCACTTCCCCTCCTCAGGAAGCTGTAGAGAGCAATGAGACAGCCCCTCAGTTTCCTTTTTTTCCAAACCAGACAAACCCAAAGTCCTTAATGGCTCCTCACAGGACAGACCTTAGGACCCTTCCACCAGCTTTATTGCCCTCCTCTGGACTCATTCAACCACCTTTATATCCTTCTTAAATTGTGGGGCCCAGAATTGCACACAGTACTCAAGGTGAGGCCACACCAACACTGAATACAGCAGGCTAATCACTTCTTGTGAGTGGCTTATAATGCGTTTGATGCACCCCAGGATGCAGTTTGCCCTTTTGCCTGTTAGGGCACACTGCTGACCCATATTGAGCCTGCTGTCAACCAGCACCCCCAGATCCCTTTCTGCAGGGCTGCTCTCCAGCCACTCTTCTCCCAGTTTGTACTTCTGCCCAGCGTTACTCTGTCTTAGGTGCAGAATCCGGCATTTTGACTTGTTAAATTTCATTCCATTAATCATTGCCCAATCTGTCTATCTCCCTCTGCAAGGCTTCTTGTTCCTCGAGAGGATCAACAGCACCTCCCAGTTTGGTATTATGCTAACGGCATTCAACTCTTGCATCCAGATCGTTGACAAATATATTGAACAGAGCTCGCCCCAGAATTGAAACCTTAGGAACAGAGCTGGTGACTGGTCATCAGTGAGATGTAGCCCCATTCACTACAACTCTGTACTCTGTCCTTCAGCCAGTTCTTCACCCAGCACACCATCAACCCGCTCATCTCACAGTTGGACAACTCGTCCAGAAGGATGCTGTGAGGGATGGTATCAAAAGCCTTGCAAAAGTCCAGAAAAACTACATCCACCACCTTCCCTTCACCCACTAGGCAGGTAACTTATTTAGTAACATACATACGTGTCTGTGAGCATACACATACACAGCTAGATGATAACAAGGAATACACTACACAGATTTATCAAAAACAGGAAAAATTTATTTCCTTTTAGGATTTAACAGCAATATTCAGGAAAACAAATGGAAAATGCAGATTTAGTAAGATTTTTTTTTACCAGACTTTTGTAAGATTTTCTAACTGTTTTGTGGAAAAACAAGAAAATATGTTCATATATAAGATACAAATCTCTGTTTATCATGGTTGAAAAAGCAGCTTCATCCATTGAAAGGTTCTCTGGCAGAATAACAGGATTTTTTTCTGAAAGATTTTTTCACAAGTCTCCTGCACTATAGTGTGGTTGATGCAGACAGACTATAAAGACATATGTAGCCTTTCCAGTTATACCATTGTATATATATAAACATATAGAAATTTGTAAATTTGTTGATGCCACTGAGATTTAAGGAGCTGCCAAAAACTTTAGAGTATAGAATTAAACACTATCATGCTCTTGGTAAGTTGAAAAAAAGAAGTCCGAACTTAGTAATGCAGAATTCTGTAATAAACTGTAAAACATTGTATTTACTGAAAGGATAAATTGAAGTTATATGAAATGGAGAATGAATGATGTGGTATTAAAGCTGTGTTTAAAAAAAGGCAGGGGGTTAATGAATTAATAACTAAGTACCAGCTGTACTGTGTTTACAAGGCAAGATTTTTGCAGTCAGGGGGGCTGCAAGGGTGGCTTCTGTGAGAGGACACTAAAAGCTGTCCCCCTTGTCTGACATAGCCAGTTCCAGTTGGCTCCAAAATTGACCTGCACTGGTCAAAGCTGAGCCAATCATTGATATTGGTAGTGCCTCTGTGATAATGTATTTAAGAAAGGGTAAAAAATGCTCCACAGCAGCAGCTAGGAGAGAGGAGTGAGAATATGTGAGAAAAAACTCTGCAGACACCAAGGTCAGTGAAAAAAGAAGAGGAGGAGGAGGTGCTTCAGGTGCCAGAGCTGAGATTCCATTGCAGCTTGTGGAGAAGACGATGGTGAATCAAGGCTCCCCTCCTGGAGGACCATTGTGGAGCAGATATCCACTCTGCAGACCATGGAGGACCCCATACTGGAACAGGTGGGTGTGCCCTGAAGGAAGCTATGACCCCTTGGAGAGCCTGTGCTAGAGCTGGCTCCTGGCAGGACCTGTGGCCCTGTGGAGAGAAGAGCCCATGATGGAGTGGGTTTTCTGGCAGGACATGTGACACCAAGGGGGACTAGTGCTGGAGCAGTCTGTTCCTGAAGGACTGCACCCTGTGGAAAGGACTCATGCTAGAGCAGTTCTTGAAGTACTGCAGCGCACAGGAAGGACCCATGTTAGAGGAATCTGTGAAGGACTCTCTCCCATGGAAGGGACCCCACATTGGAACAGAGGAAAAGCATGAGGAGGAAGAAGTGGCAGGGACAAAGCATTGTGAACTAACTGCAACCTCCATTCCCTGTCCGCTTGTGGGACAGGTGGGACAGGGTCGGTGGAGGGGAGGTAGAAGAGTTGGAAGTGAAATTGAGCCTGGGAAGAAGGGAGGAATGGGAAAGGTGTCTTTAGTTTTCTTCTTCTTTCTCATTATCCTAATTTGTTTAATTGTCAATAAATCAAATTAACTTCTCCAAGTCGAGTCTGTTTAGCCTACGATGGGAAATTGGTGAGTGAACTCTCTGTCCATATCTCTACCCATGAGCTTTTGATCGTATTTTCTCCCTCTGTTCTATTGATGGAAGGACGGTGATAGGGTGGCTTGGTGGGCACCTGGCAGCCAGCCAAGGTCAACCCTAGCTCAGTATAATGCTGTTGAAGTAAAAAGGAGAGTCTCATGTGTGATTTACCAATAGAAGTTCTGTACAAGAATTATTCAGTAATTATATTTGTAAAGCCTCAGTGAGTACTGTGCCATGCTATTGACATCTCACTAAAAAGAATACATAGGGAAAAAGGAGCAAGGCTCAGTAAGAGGTCGGAAAACATGACTACTGAAGAAAAGAAATAATTTCAGGGGACAAATACGTCATGTCATTGTAAACAGAATTGTCACCATGTGTGGCCTGTCTTCACTGAGAGTAAGAAAAAAAATCTGTACACTGTGAAACACAGCAGTTAGATGTTAGGGAAAAATAATTGTTTTTTAAAGTGTTTAACTGTTTGCGTATTTGCCTATTTGAGTTTTAGAATTTCTCCTACTGAAGCTTCTTGAGAATGTATTTGAGAAGTGTCTTTCAGAGGAACACTTAGTATTTGTGATCTTTACCAGTGCATAAAGATCTGTCAACTTACTTTAAATGACTCTTGGACTTTCTTTATTACTTACATGAAAAAATAAAGATTGGTGACAAAAACATACTAGATCTATAATGTAGTCCACAGTGATTAAAATGGAAAAGAATAAGATCTTAGCACTTACATAAGAAATTTCAATCCTTTAAGTCTCCATTTCACTGCCACATGGTTACAGGTTGTAAGAAAACTGTTAATTTCCAGTGAGCCATTATTTTATACTTTCAACAGAATATTTCTTGGTTTTACTATTCCATGGAAGCTAGCAGTGAAAAATGAAGTACCTGTTACAAAGTTGTCTGTATTTTGTGAGTAACTTAATTGGGCTTTCATTCCTGGAAGACTTGGGAAGGCTTTCTGCAAAGATAAAATGATGACTTTACCTAAATAAATGCAGTTTGGTATGTTGCACGCTACACTGAAATATACCGATAATTAGGATTCTAACGAGTGATTTCTTAAACGTATAGGATGCATTACCACTTTATGGACATTTTAATTTACTACTTGAATTAGTAGTCCGCATTAGTGACATTAGAAAAAAATGGAAAAAAACCACAAACAATTATAAACACTAAATGGGATTGAGTAAGCATTTTTGTTAGCCCCAAAGCTATCCTGATAGCTTTATTGTCTTAATCAACTTAGTCGACTTGTTTTACTGCTCTTTTGAGGTGGATGTTGTGAACACATGCTGGGGTACTAGTTCACTTCTGCCAAATTAAAAATGATAATTCTCATGCGTGAAATAACTGCATGGACTAATGACCAAGGCTCTGCATAATTTCAACTGAAGCCCCAGCAGGTGGCAAACAATTAAATACATAACATAATATAATACGGTCATGGACTTTTTTTTTTTTTTTTTTTTTTAATGGAAAAGGAGAACAGGGAAATAAGGAAAGTAAACTCTTCTTCTTTGCGTGCACAGTCCTAAACTCCCAAAATAAAGTCAGAAGAAAAAACTGAAGAAGGAAATTATAAACGTGTCAGTGGAAAAGCACTTACTAACAAGTTTCTGGAACTCTCGTGATTTTAATACTGAATTCTAAATACTGAGTACTTTTTTTTCTTATGAAAGTACAGACATGATGCTGCTCCCACTGAAACAATAACAAACCCCAAAGGTTTCTTTAGTAACACAAGATAAAACCTTGAGAAACAGTTTGACATTTCCTAAAACTTGGGAATAGCCCTGAATCAACTTGAAAACCAAATATGTAGTAAGTAGGTTCTTATTGGAATGGAAAAAAAAAAAAACAAACCAAACAACCCAAAACCAGAAAAAAACCTCCCTACAAAACACTATCTAATGATTCCTTATTTTTACATTGGGTAAATATGATTTCTAAAAATTTGATATGTAAGTACCGAAGCTTGTGTCTCTCTCAGATAATCACGTGCAAGGTTTTTCTTGAAAAATATGACTTTTTGTAGGATATTTTTAGAAGCTTATTTCTTGTTCCTGCAGATACTCAAAAATCCAATAACTGAAACATAACTTCAAAGATAAATTCATTTAGCTTAGAATTATTCATAATCTGAGTTTTATATTACTTAATATAAATTTAAATTTCATTGTGAAATTTAGGGCTATTTTATGAGCTTGGTGAGTGGCTACCTAAAGTTAAATTGCAACTTATACTAAAACAGAAATAGATAACTACTTCTACAGAACAGGCACTTCAGATACAGGGTAGCTCTTAGCACAAGAAATAGGATGCCTGCTAACTTCTGGGACAGGCCATACGTAAAGCAGAAAGGATTGATGGCATTTTGGTTCTTATAAAACTCAGTATAGATTTGCATTACTACTGAATTTTTAAGTTAGATAATATTGAATTTTTTTGAATAAGTAGCAGGAATTGTTTTTAAAATCCAGAAATAGAAGAAAAACTGGCTTGGCTCAAAATCATCAAAAGATTCAGTTTTTGAACTCGTAGCTAGTAAAATACGTATAACTTAATAGTGAAATAATAGTATTTTAAAAGCAATATCTTCTGTTGTTGCTAAATATTGTAATTTTAAGACCAGAATAATGCTAAAGGTGAGAGCATAATCAAACAGATTACTTAATAGAAAAATTGTCTACTCTGTTCTTGAAAGCCTCTGAACCTATTTGATACTTTTATTTTGGAGATTATCTGAGAAATTGTTTTTTTCAGGAGTAAGCAAAAGAAACCCAGGCTAAGACATAGCAGTTGCTATATTTCCTCATATTTAGCTAATGTTAGGGGTCAATTTGCAGCTATAGCTATAATTTTAAAAGGCCTATTTTGAAGATCACACTGGGAAAAGAAGTAGAGAGGCAAAATTCAAAACAGCAGATGAGTAACCCCCAAATGCAAAGCCCTTCTGATAATGAGGAGACTCTCTCCTTTCAGTCACAGTGTGAGGGGAAAACCTCAACAGAAAGTTTGTGAAAGGCTTTTGTTTGTAGAAATACGGGATTAGAAAGAATCTAAGCATGTTGTATTAGAATTTGGCTTCTTGGAATCTACTGCTTGTATTTTGTAGGGGTTTTTTTTTAAGCTTCTGCAATAGCTTTGGTAAATACAGGCCCAATCTTTAAGGCACAAAAATGTTTACAAATAATTTTCTGCTCTCTTTTCCCACCCTCCCTTATCTTTTGTACGTACTTATGTCTGGTCAGCTCAGCTCAGATACCATGCAATTGTGTGGGAAGAAAAAACACATGTATTTCATTTGGCAATGTAATTTTTTTCTTTAATGTACATAATTCTATTAATTTCACTTAAGATTTAGCTTAGTATTGTCACACCTCCAGCTTTACTGTCTTTGACTTTTAATTTAGTGCCAATGCATACAGAAAAATATATTTTAATGCATCCCTTTCTTCTTCCAAGAGGAGATATCTTTTGATATTGCTGCATGCTTCTTTTTTTTACTGTTGAAAAGCATTCCCCATGAAGAAACACCCACAAGGGAATATGTTATTCTCTGCACCACCATCAACTTCAGCTTATCTCCTGTAGTGATTCACTCTTTCAATTTTCTCAGAGCTCGAAGTGATTTCCTTCATGAAGCCTGAATTTTGCTATTGGCGAGAAAAAGAAAGAGGGATGAAGGGACAGGATAAAATTATTTCTCCCATCTTTTTGCAAAACCATCAACAGGGTAACATTTATTGCTTTTGCTTTGTGAGAAACTTTTGCATACCGAGAAAGTATAGTTATGGTTTACTTGTAGTATGCACTTGGGGCTATACACAGATGTAATAACCCTCCCAAAGAAGTTTAATGAAGGGATTGTGCAATATGAACTGAAATCTACACCTATCCAAAATCCTTAACATGGATTTTCCTAAATTTTTATTGCATTTTTCAATTATTTTTATTAAGATCCTTAGCATGATATCCACAGGAAAAAAAATGAAGCTGCACTTTACAAGATATTTCCTGTTAAGTTAGAGCTGTAGATGTTCAACAGAAGTGTTCAGCAGCTTACATTTTCACATAAATGTAAGAATGAGAGCCTGAGGCAATCTGAATACAGGCTTTTCAAACTTCAAAGGAGCAGTGAATGATTCTTGCCCTGCTTTTGCCATCCAGAATTGGCCTAAGCTTGGGGAGCAATTAAAATTAAATAGCCGCTGAACTGCAGAAAGTGAAGATCGGCAGCTCTGGGCATGAGCAGACTTTTATGAAGTCCCCTGACTAATTCATATCTTGGTGTTGGTAAAGCAAGGAATAAAGTCAGAATGAGAACCATTTATATGGAAAGAGAGCAAAAGGCAGCTGCATTAACCTTGAATATAATAACCCAGATCTTTGTTTCAAATCAGCTGTTTTTCAGGTTCTTGTTGACACTTTTTCATGACAGGAACCCTCTGTAAAAACCTTTAGCTACCAGAGATCTGAGCATCCCCTCCTCAGTCCTAATCTCTTCTTTTGTAAATAGCCATTGGACCAGTAAAACGTCTAGATAAAGCAAACTCTGTACCAGATCTGTGTGTGTGCTGAGTGGTGAAACTTTTATTTCAAAAATGGGATATTAATTTTTTTAACTGAGGTTTTATTTATCTTGTTTCATTGAATTCAGAAATTGTTTGAGGTTGATATAAATGAAAATCATTATAATATTTAAGAACATAAACAGGACTATTGAAATAAGATATTTATATATTAAAATGTATTTCCTGACACAGTTTTGAATTTTGAAGTTAAAGGATATATGGATATGTTACAAATTTGTGAAATTGTAACAGGTTATTTTGCTGCCATTGCTTCGTGCATCGTTTGTTCAGCAGCAAATACCAGAACAGGATTTTCAGCACAAATTCAGAACAAATTCAACAAAATAATGGATATGTAAATCAGCAATCTGATAGGCACAAATGAACTCCAGTGCATTTAATTATCTTTGGAAGAAAGTGCATGCTAATACTACATACGTCATTGCACTTTATATATTTTGTAAATAGTCTGTATAGTCATGTTTTGAGTGTTTGACTTAGGGATCATTTTGTGAAAGGAAGTGGAAAAGGGGAGAGACATGGGAAACTTGAGAGTGAATTGCTGTGTAAGAAGAGGAAGTTTTCAAGTATATTCCTGTTAAATTCTCAGAAACATGTAATCTGCTAAAATTACTGTTTTCTGGCCACTTAGTTCCTTATAGGGCCAGAAAAATACAACAATATATCTGTTGTGTTAATGACAGAGCTTCAAAAAGACACAACCCATTGTAGAAAACATAAATTACATTATAACCTGTGTTTCGCAGCTACATCATCTCTTCATAATTGCCTGATTAACACATATCACCCCTACATAGCTGGTGTTTAATAATCACTAAAAGTCCTGTTTTCCTATTCAGTCCATGCTAAACATTCTCACATAAATTAGCATTTTGCTGAGTGCAAATCCCTAACGCTGGATGATATATCTGTAAAAATCATTGTGATACTTTTACATTTTTATTTGTCTATTTAATATTTGCAGTGTAACACAGGCATGTATAGATTCCCCTTTGCTTCACAAAAGGTGCCCTGTATTTCAAATGTATTTTGCTTTATTGTTGGTTTACCCTCTTTCCTGAGCGCACAGACTAATTCTTGTAGCTGAGTAGCCATGTAATACAATATTCCCATTGCTAGTAACACGTCATAATCTTTGTACTGAGTTTACAAGGCCTCAGGGTACAGACTGCTAACGCTTGCTCTGTCTGAAATTTCTTGACCTGTCTGTAGCTTTATTTTACTTGGTTTAGCTGTAGCGGCGATTTTTCTAATTGAGCAGGTGTCTATGGCGAATCCTTTTTACTTTTTGTCATCTTTGTATGGTACAGCCAGGAGTTTACAACTCTAACACAATTATACAACACAGGAAAATACAGACCTGTTATGGCAGCAAAGGCCTTGAGAAGTGGAGATGCAGGATTCACCGCTGAGGGATGCAGACCTCGGAGGATAAGTGATAGGGAAGAGGCCCGGCACTGGAAACCCAACAGCCATAAACAACTCACACATGACAGGTTAAAGAAAGGCAGATCTGCTTTTAGAGGCAACAGAGAACAAAGAAATGCTACCTACAAATTGTGAAAATCACCATATATAGTAAATTCAGAAATAAATTGGAGTGGCAGAGAAATGTGGAAAGAGAAAAGGTAGAAAAGCATGTTAGCAAACATAAAAGTGACACCAGGTGGACCCTAGAGTGAGGAAGAAGCAGCCATCAACATGAATATCATACTCCTCCTAGCAAAAAGTCTTCAGGTGATGGCTAATCATCATAACATCAGAATGAAACCACCATCTCAGGACCCAGAGGAGCAGAAGCATGAGCATAAAAGCAAACGGGGTAGAAAAGAAGTGCACGTATAATAATTTTAACTACTACATTATTGCTGAAACTTTTTTCTACATACACATATTTTTTTCTCTTCCTGTAATAATTACATGTGCATTAATAATGATTTTTGGATTAGACTGTTAAGATTTCAATTACACTAACAATAATTTTTTGGTTTATATAGAATCATAGAATCTTCATGGTTGGAAAGGACCTTTGAGATCATCAAGTCCAACCATACATGCAAAAAAAAAAAAAAATCCCCAAAAAACAAAACCACAAAAACCCTATAATCTCTGCCACTAGAGCATGCCCTGAAGTGCCACATCTAGACGTTTCTTAAACACCTCTAGGGATGGTGACTCAACCACCTCCCTGGGCAGGCTGTTCCAGTGCCTGACCACTCTGTCAGTAAAGTAATTCCTCCTAATATCTAACCTAAACCTCCCCTGACGCAACTTCAGACCATTTCCTCTGGTCCTGTCATTATTCACCTGGGAGAAGAGGCCAACACCCACCTCTCTCCAACCTCCTTTCAGGCAGTTGTAGAGGGCAANTAGCGTTGCTTGGGGTTGTTGTGACCAAAATGCAGGACCCGGCACTTGGCCTTATTAAACCTCATCCAGTTGGCCTTGGCGCATCGATCCGGCCTGTCCCGGTCCCTCTGTAGAGCCTTCCTACCCTCAAGCAGATCAACCCTCCCACCTAGTTTGGTGTCATCTGCAAACTTACTGAGGGTGCGCTCAATCCCCTCATCCAGATCATCAATAAAGATATTAAAAAAAAACGGCCCCAAAACTGAACCCTGAGGGACACCACTGGTGACTGGCTGCCAAGTGAATTTCACCCCATTAATCACAACTCTCTGGGCATGGCCATCCAGCCAGCTTTTAACCCAGTGAAGAGTGCACTTGTCTATGCCATGATTTGCTTCTCCAGGAGAATGCTGTGGGGGACCGTGTCAAAGGCCTTATCAAAATCCATACAGACAACGTCCACAGCCTTGCCTGCATCCAGAAGGCGGGTCACATGGTCATAGAAAGAGATCAGGCTGATTAAGCATATATACGAGGGTGTTTCATCTTTGTTCATAAACAAGATTTTTAGCATAACATATTGCACATTCACGTCCCCAAAATGTAGTGTAAGACTATATTTCTTGTTATCCAAAAGACAATGGTATACCTCAAGACAGGCTGGAGAAGGTTACTTTGCTGCTGTTGCCCTCTACCCCTGAGCATTCTTTCTGGAGACAGAAATATGGATAATTCTGTTTGCTTGTCAGCTATGTCAATTTTTTTTTTTTTGCTAGGCTGTACTTTCTGTGTTTGTTTTCATGATTTTCTGTTGATTATGCTGCTTATCATATATTGTGGTTTCTGTTTGACAGCAATATTAATAACATGACCATGTTCATGGATTGGTAACGAGCATTTTTTTTTTTCAGGATTTTGCTGTATATTTGTTATGGTTTGGGTTTTGCTTTTTTATTCCTTTGGATGAGAACAGAGATTCTGTGACCATAATCAAAGGTAATTTTTCAGTTTGTTTCAGACATGTTTACATTAGAATTGTCTGTTGCTGTAGTTATTTGTGAAAAGCTATGTCACAGAGGCCTTCAAGGGGATGCTGTATGTGCCATCAGAAGGACTTATGGTGCATCTTTATTTCCTCCTAAAATTGGACAACCAGCACCAAATAATCATTACTTTCTTGATGTATCTGCATTTACTCTTGGAGATTTTCTATCATAATTATGTCAGCGAGAGATATACCTGAGTTATTTTTTAGGGTTTTTTAGTGCGTATACCTGGAGCTTTCAGTATAGAACTTGTGTACCGCATGTTCATTCACAGTACAGAAACCTGTGTTTATGTCCAAAAGCCCACAGTTTGTCACCACGCCCAAAGGACCTCCTTCATTCACCTACGTGGTGGACCAATGACAACTGAAAGCAGGAGTGAAAACTGAACATACTAAAATGAATGCACTCTATCAGATTTATAAACACTGTGCCATAAATATCACATTGTAATATGAGCTACCCTGCCAATACTGTTGACTCTCTCTTACTCCAAAAAGCTTTTCATATTGGAGCACTATGTCAACTGTTTACAAAAGTACTTAACAATCACTAACAAGGCCTACACTCATCAAGCTTAAACTTTACTTTGTACTGGTAATTTGCACAAGATTTGAAGGAATGATCCTTCTTGGATATCCAATTCATTGCATCGTATAATTCAAAATTATCCAGAGAAGGACAGAAGTCCAGAGAATGGCAACGAAGCTGGTAAGGGGTCTAGAGCACAAGTCTTATGAGGAGCAGCTGAGGAAACCGGGGTTGGTTAGCCTGGAGAAAAGGAGGCTGAGGGGAGACCTTATAATTCTCGACAACTGCCCAAAAGGAGGCTATAGTGAGGTGGGGGTCAGTCACTTGTCCCAAATAACAAGCAAGAAAACAAGAGAAAATGGTCTCAAGTTGCACCAGGGGAGATTTAGACTGGATATTGGGAAATATTTCTTCACCGAAAAGGGTATCAAGCATTGGAACAGGCTGCCCAAGGAAGCGATGGAGTCACCATCCCTGGAGGTGTTTAAAAGACAGGTAGACATGGTGCTTAAGGATATGGTTTAGTGGTGATTTTGTCAGCGTTAGGTTGATGGTTGGACTTGATGATCTGAAATGTCCCTTCCAACCTAGACGATTCTATGATTCTACGAACATCTGCCACGGCTATTATAGTTCAAATGTAATTTTTGAAAATTATTTCTGCAGTTCCTTACAGTTCCAGATTTAAAAAAGAATTTTCAGGAAGAGTTAAACAAAAGATAACGTGATCTGGAAATCATAGCTTCCTTACAGCAGGAGTTCTTATAAATTATCATGTGTTGCTATCACATATTCATCCATAAACAATGATGGAAAAATGCAAATAAATAAATAAATAAATGTGCTGAGCTCTTACGTTAGCTCTGTATTAAGGAGGAGTTTGACTGCAATATTATATGACGTATTCAACCGCAAATATTATTCAACTAGAGAAAATATCTAACATAATTTTAGCTACTTGGTTTAACATAGGGTAAAGGAGAACCTGAGAGAGTGTGTCTCTGTATGTGTGTATAAAATAACTAATTACAACTATTGATTAATTAGCTAAAACTAAGCAAGTGTTAGTGACCTAATTCCTTTTAAATGATTAACTGTCACAGGACTATCAAGGGCTATTATCTAAACATAAATACAGAGAGGCAAATATCCATTTGTTAGGAAGTATGTAAATATGCTATTGTAGCAAATTTTAGTTTATGAAAAGCAAATACACAGTGTAGAGAAATGCTAAATCACTATTCACAAAAATAGAATAATTTATAATGTAAAAAGTCAGTCTCATTCAAAGATGTGTACAAAAATACCAGTGGACCATTTTCAGCTACAGAAAAATTATTATTTGTGGATGAAAGCTGTGGAACGAATATGGAAAAAGGATACATCTCTGCATAGCCCCAAAGAGCTTTCGAAATGATGTTAAGTGACAGAAAAGCTAACTGAGGAGGGTTGGGGCTTTCTAGCATGTGTGTCACAAAGTGCAAGATAAAATGTGATGCATTAAAACACAATGATAATTTAAAATCCAGTGACATTAGATGTTTGATGAAAAGCACAGTGTTACTTAGATGTCATTTTCACAATACTGTAGCTACATACTTGAAAATCATGCCTGGTGAAAAATGAGTCTTTGAGGGACATGAATGTTTAAGTGCCTTAAGATTTTTTCATTTCGTTTACATTACTGGAATATGAGCTTCTGCCCTATTAAAATTTGGTGTTACTTATTTTGTGTCTTGCATATATATTTAGTATTTTACCAGCATGGACTAAGTAGCCATTTTTAATAAATTTAATCAGATGAGTACAGACATACTTTTAACACAACTTAAATTTGCTGCACATTAAATTAACTTTATTACGTATCAGATAAACCCAATCAATCAATATAAAGGGAAAATTAAGCCAGATTAATAATGTCTGTCTTACCTATCTTAGAATTTTATAGCTGTCACTTTGCTGCTTGAGCACATGTAATAAAACCACTAACAACAATAAAATTAGTGTGGTATCTCCACATCTTTCTCTTTGGGGTGAGAATATTTTTTAGCAATTTTGTAAATAGTACTGGTAAAGGTGATCTTAATTATTTTATTGAGAAAAAGGAATAGATATAGCATGTATTCTATACAGCAAAGGCCTCTTCAGTGTTGTGAGGGGAAGCCTGTCAGACTTAAACTACTAATCTTTGGAGATTGTTTCCAAAATCAGGTAAGCTTTACTGATACTATTTTAAGCCACCCCTA
>VXBH01006074.1:114430-148133 GCA_013400035.1 Rynchops niger
TCTCCATCTGATCTTCATAAAATTAATACATCCTACAAAGGAACATAGTTGCTAGAACAGCTCGCAAACAGCTATGTTAATGTTAGCAGAGCATGTCATGTATAACCCAGTGTCTACATTACTTGGGATTTTTGTATTGATATACCTAAGTTACTTAAAAAAGAAAATTAAACAATGGAAAACAAAGTAAAATGTTTTTTAAAAGTTAAAAAGGTCCAACGCTGCATGCAAACAAGCCTTATGTTGGATGGGGTATAGTACTTCAAAACTTTTCTTTATATTTGACACTAAATATGATTATTTTTTCTTTCAATGCATAAATTATTCCAGAAGATATGTGAAGAAAGAAAGAAGATATAATTCTTCTTTCCAGAAGAAAATTCCTCAACACTGGTAGAAGACCCTAGGTATGCCACCTTGAACATTTGTCCAATCGTATGGGGAAAAAGTTATTGCAAAGTTCAGGTTTTGAAAGCAGATCAGTATTTTCACAGGAAATTAGTTAGCACATTTGGTTTTTTCTGTAGAGTCAATACTTTTCTATGTAGATCACGGATACAATGCCAGTTTTCATCGATGTGGTCTTATGCTACTCTGTTCTGAAAAATAAACCTCTATAGGCTTTTCAGACAATGTTTTAAGACCATGTAATTTCCCATTATCTCTTTTGTTCATTATTTTGTTTTGCCTCTGACTTTGTCTTGGTGTGATATTGTTTTCTATAATAGTACAACAGATGCTTAAAGTTTGTTACATTGTATTTTATGCAAGCATATATAACTGCATCTTTATGATACATATTCAATATACAAAAGCAAATGTTCTGGGAAGTAGAAAAGGATACTCAGCCCAAAATTCAGTCTCTTCATTTAATTGTAATAATACATTAATTCTCTCCCTACCCATTAAAATCAGAATTTAATAAGACCTGATAGAGACTAGGTAGTTCCTATTAAATTTTCAGGACAAGTCTGTTTTCATGCAGTCATCTCAAAGTTATTAGGTTTTCAAAAGACTGAGGAGAATTAGTCAGGAATTTTCTATAGATTAAGTAATTTATTTTCACAAATCAGCATTTAGAAAAGGAAAATTTAAATTTTTAATGTATTTTGGTTTCTGTTTTTTTCTTTCCAGTTTGTAAAGTTTCTTTCCAGTTTGTGTATATATATATATATATATATGATATGTTTTGTTATGCACAATTTTGCTTAATTGTTTGAGGAAGATTACAACATAACAGAAAGCAAGCTGTGAATTAAAATAAAAAATATTTGTGAAATATTAAATCTGAAATTTTTCAGTTTTTTAACAATAACAGATATACGAAACATCAAAAATTTTTAAACTAGATAGAAACTCAAGAAGATATAATGAATAATCCAATACTTTAATATTCACCTCAAACTCGTTAAATGAAATGATCTTTCACATAAGCTAATGCACTAGATCGACATCAGTCTTCATATAAAAGAACAGTCTTGTGGGAAGTATTTATTAAGGCATCATAATCAAATATTGAATGCTGACAGAAGGTGATACAGTATTTGTTGCTGTGAAGACTGTATTATAACGTCAAAGAAAAAAAAAAGGTAGAGCATGTTGATGTAAACATTTTCTCTTTGGCTAGTAAATCGTGAAAACAGAACTCTAGCCGTAATCTCATTAATATCCCTTAGGAGAAACTTGAATATTTTATAGAAATCGAAAATCTCAGGAAAAAAGAGGGTCCATGCAAATACAGAATTTTATAGATAATTCTGTCTTATTTAAATTAATGGGCAATTAATAATTCTATTGATCTTCTGGTCTAAAAAAACGGTAGACACTATTTAAAAAATATTTAACAATTCTGTGCAAGAACGTTGCACGATGCCTTAAGTGTCATTAGATTTTATATTGCTAAGACTCCTCCCTTTATAAATGCGGCAGCATTTTTTCATTGTTCTCACAGCCTTGCACCTGCAAACCCCAACACTCTTGTTATTATTATGGGCTCTCCTGGGAAGTGACTGTCACTGGCATAGGATCATCCTTTCTTTCCCCACTGTTCCTGCCTCAGTTGTAGATTTTGATTTACATTAGGGGCCTAATACTGTGTATGCACACAACTTAATAAGCTGCTAGCATGTAAGCAGCTGCTTCTGACCAGAGCGTTCACTAGTCACTAAAAACAGTACCGTAAGCAGGAACAGCCCATAGGGAGTTTGAGCAGATCCTCATGTAAAGTTTATAGTTGCTATAGTTGCCATGTATAGTTTATAGTTGCTATAGTTGGGAAAAGTGTGAGGGGGAACCACCTACTGTGCTGGAGTGGGCACCCAGAGTGGAATGACCACCTTGGGACATCTATCACTTCTTTTCCTTGCTGGGTCCTGGGAAGAGAATTTCCTTTTCTCATTCTCCCTATCTCCTTTTGGTTTTACTTTTTCTCCAGAAGTATCTTTAACCATTAGAGTTAATCTATGTCATAAGGTATGGACCCACCCAAAAAATCTTTGTGCATGTGAACTTGCCTCAACATCTTTTGTGCAACGACTTTTTATTTAATATAATAATTCTGTAGAAAATTATATACTTTTTCCTTAAAATTGAATGAGATTTTTTCTCCACATAACTTTTTTCCTGAGGACTTTCTAATCTTTATTTACAATTCTTACAAATGTTTCTTGCTAGCCAAACCCTAGCTGGTTTTAATTATCTCAATATGTGAATTTCACCTTCACCTTGCCTGATAGGAAAATACTAGTATGTCTATGTCTATGTCTATGTCTATGTGCGTAATGTGTAGGCTATTATTGCTGTAAGTTTTAATACTGTTTTAATAGAATACTCTTAAAAGGACTGTGCCTTAACAATCAAGCCAGTTAATGCCTACAAGTCTTGTGTCTTATGGAAATGGATAATATACCTGAGGCACTCCACTGGAATCTGTTATCTGCAGAACGTGAAGAATTTTTTTGTTAGAGTATCATTTGATTGTGCAAAATGGTTCCGTGCCCTGAAAGCATGTCACACTGAAAGAAATCAAGCAGAAAGTTTTGCTGGCATGAACATTTCATGTCAGATACTTGTCTGTCTGTAAAACAAGTGTAGTTTATTCGGTACTACTATGGGCACATATGTAGACTATTAAGATTATAGAGCCAGGAAACGCTAGAGTAATGTGAGTGGACAGAGGTCAGTTTTAACTCATACAAGTATAGATGAATGAAAAATACATATATAACTCAAAATTCAGTTCTGAGGAGGGCATAAAGGAAAATAAAACCCACAAAAAATAGCAAAGAGACACTGTCATGAGATCAGGTTAAATTTTCAGCTTTTTCCCTTCATTTATGGATATTGTCACTAGAGGGTTTCCAGTTCTGTCACTTCCATTTCTCATTAGAATAATTGGCACTGAAACCTCTGACTAGAATTTTAATACTATAATTTGCAAATGATGCTTGCAAACTGTACTGTCTTAACCTTGTAAATATGCTGCTATTTGATTTGCTAAAATTTCTTTCTTATTCACCTGCATTTTTAGTTTTTCACTTAACAGGTACTGAGCCATCTGAAAAAATATCAGTGTTTTCTGGAGTCTTAGAACC
The DNA here is from genome assembly GCA_013400035.1 of Rynchops niger. NCBI lineage: Eukaryota > Metazoa > Chordata > Aves > Charadriiformes > Laridae > Rynchops > Rynchops niger. The sequence continues at coordinate 118,024 of VXBH01006074.1, forward strand.
AAAAGCAGAGAGAACTAAATTGTATGCTTTATTTTAAACAGAGACTCATCCATTTCAATTTTCTTCTTTTACATAAAGTTTACAGAAAGGGCTAACACATTTTTATTATTGATAAAGTGTAGCAGTTCAGAAACAAAAGGACCAGTGAGTGTCAACAGTATGTAGAAAATTTTTTGTAGTCGTGATTGCTCTTTGTGTGTGCTAGAGCAGCTGTGCCAAGTGCATGCAGTCTTTTTAATATGCTACAGGTTTTCCAAGCCCAAAAAATGAAGGAAAGGAATCATGCACTCCTGGTTTCTGTTACAGAATGTACAACTTCAGTATGAATTCATGCAAAAGTTTTTGACAAATTTAGCACTTTAACCTGAGTTGTTAGCTAATAGTTGTTTGCACTAAGGGAAACAGAAATTGATGCTATGATTCAAGTGTATATGCTTTAAATAATATGTAGATATGCCTATTTCCTTTAAACTAGGTTGAGAAAAAAATAGGAACTTATTTCCTTTTTCACAGTTTCAAAGTTTTCCATTTCAGATAGATACCTGACCACTGCCTCTCAAGTTATCATTTACTAATCTTCTAAAGCAATGTAGAATGGAGCTGGGGTGGGGGGGGAAGCATTTCAAACTTTAGAAGCCTGGGAAAAAGAAATTGCAGTTATGAATGACAAAATAGGTCAGGAACATGACCATTAAACAGAGCTTTCGGACACCCAAACCAAAGTCCTTCCCCTATCCAGTTCAGAAGGGCACATGCATGAATGTAAGAACATATAATGACATAAAACATGAGCACAGTAAGATAAATCCTCTTCCTCCTCTTTGGCTGGTAGAGATTGACGCTCACTATCAACAGCACACACTTGACACTCTCTAGATTCACAGACACACGTATAATCAAGATTCCTTGCACTTCAGCATAAACCCCCTGTCAGTCCAACACCCTTGGCCAGATCATGGCTCCTCTTACCTGCCCCACTCACTGTCTGGTTCAGTTTGGTGCTCACTAGCGAATGCGCATGCACTCACACATCTGTCTCACCGGAACCCAACATTCGTGCATCCCCCTCATACACCAGCCTGGGCTCTGTCCCCAGCCGATACCAGACCCAGGATCTCCTGTTTGCTGGCTGGTCCAGCTTGAGGTTTGCTAGTGAATACACAAGCACACCCCATGCACACCCGATTTTGGGAAGATACAGACACCCACTCCAACAGCTCGTACCAGGCACACAGGCTGTGACCCAGATCCTGCTCCAGCTGCCAGCTGGGTCCCCTGTATACCTGCCCTCACTCACCTCACTCACACCAGTCTCTCCCACTAGCTGATATTTGGGACATATACCATTGCTCCCCCAGTGGCTGGCAGCCAAGACCCCACAATCGCTCCAGTAGCTAATGCTGAGACCACGCTTGCTCTGGTAGCTGACACCACTGGCCAGGGACACCCACATCCCTGTCCTGACTTCTGCTGCTGGCCCAAAATCTGCTCACACTGGTCCTCCCAGTAGCTAGCACTTAGTCCCTGCAGCACCCCTCCACACACATGGGACAGAGAGTGAGATTGCACAGAGCGATAGTTAAGGATAAGAAGATAGGACAGACTGAGATGATCAGAGTTCAGTCCAACAAGTGTGTTGACCAGCCCCATTCTACATGCAACCAGCTCCTTTTATACACCTTTCCGCCTTTTCCTCTATTGTTTCTCCCCAATCCCTTTCCCCTGCACATTGCCCCATCGGTTTGCATAGCTCCAAGATCCCCCGAACTCCCCAATATCTGTGGCTCTGAGGTTTGCATCCTCATTACTTCTAAGTCCAGGTTGGCCCTCTTTCAAGTAATCCCTGCAGTTTTTTGACAGCTCATTAATTAGTATCATTGACTCTATTGGTTTCTTGTCATCATCTCCATTGCTGTTTGTCTGTCAGGTCTCTGTCTCTCTAAATTTTTTTAATTGCCTCACCCTCTTCCATGTCATTCCATTTTGACATGTCCTCAGTCAGATAATCTTATTGAAATAAACATTCTCACTCTCCGCATATCCTTACAGAGTCCATTGTTTCAACTATCGTCACGTGAAATTACATTTAGCTGCTTCCTTATTTAGCCTGAATTAAAGATATGTAGCATCTGTGAAATCCATGGTTATCTATGGATCCGAGACAGGACTCTGAGCAACCAATGAATCAGAAGGTGGAGATTAAACTGCGAGACAGCAAATAGACAGAAATTTACCTCCATTTCGTGAAGCATCTGCTATCTGTGTAAGTATAGACTGTCTTTTTTTTTGTGCTGAATTGGTATTGTACTTTTCTTGTTACTAGGGACATACAAGCACCCGGTCAGCAGTCCGGAAAGCAAAACTGTACTATCATATAAAAGCTGAAGGCAAAGCTATATTTGAGGGTTTATGGAAGTAAAAATTTACTTATATATAAAGGAAAAAGTATTTTGACAGCAAAACGTAGGCGAATAAGTTTCTTGGCATAAATGTCAATTGTAAAGATGTAAAAGTTTAACTAAAAAATGTAAGATAGTGGTCTTTTTAACTAAACAGACCTACCCAACTTAAAAATAAAGTTGAAGTGCTTCTAACATGTGCCTTTTAATATTATTATTTCATGATATTGTAAATTATCTAGTCAAGAGAGCTAAATTGTAAATTATCTAGTCAAGAGAGTAATTGAGAGAAGGATCTTGGAGAAGAAAAAAATGAAGCATATCATTGCACTCCATTGGATCTCTGAGCAAATTTTCAGGTCGATGTAAAATTGCAGCTAACATAAGATAAGAATAATAAAACTATCAAGTCAAATTGCATGTAACACAGTCACTACTGATTTGGTCTTGTTTATTTTCTCATGGAAAATATGAAAAAAAAAATGTTTATCTTTAAATGTGAACAACATTTAGAGGAATAGAGCAAAGAACCAAATTACTCTAAAAGCAGTAACTACTGGGTCACAGTGGATTGCATTCATAGAATCATAGAATGATGTAGGCTGGAAAAGACCTTTAAGATGAACGAGTCCAACTGTTAACCCAGCACTGCCAAGCGACCACTAAACCATGTCGCTCAGTGCTACATCTACATGTCTTTTAAATACCTCCAGGGACGGTGACTCAGACACTTCCCCAGGCAGCCTGTTCCAATGCTTGATAACCATTTCAATTAACAAATTTTTCCTACTATCCAGTTAAACCTCCCCTGATACTGGACACAAGTAAAAGTAGAACTATTGAAGTGTTGCAATTTTATTTCAAAAAATGCAGTGAAATTGAATAGAGAAAAATAACTGCAAGCAACCTTTTATGAAAAATCAAAGTCAAACCTGATGTAAACAGTAATATTTCCATTCAGTGTAAATAGGCAGATAAGAATTCATCCTGAAAGCAAATGTTTCCTATGGATGCAGTCTTCCCTTCTCTAAGTATCCAATATAAGGTTCTCAACTATTAATACTGTTTCCTTTCACCTGACTTCTGCATAGTTAATCACATAGATGACTGGTCTGATTGCAGAGATGCAGTGATTTCAGCTCTTTAGCTTTTTACAGAAGTTAAACAAAGTATATTCAACTGCAAAACAGGCATGATTTGTAAGAGATATTTTTAATATTAAGAAGAAAACAGTTTTCAGAATCCACAGGAGCACTGGCAAGGTGGGTCATTAATGACAAACTACAGTGCAAACACTAATTACTTATCTGTATTTCTATCAGGGACTTAATATTAATCTCTGTATGAAACAAAAAATACAGTTTTTTCTTAATCAAAGATGTTATATTATAGACAGATTAGTGTACCATACGACCTGCAGTTATAATCACCATTTACCAGCAGTGCTCAAAAGATTAAACTGCTATGGTAACACTTATATCTGCTCTACTTAAATATGTTGGGTCAGGGACAGAAACTGATTTAAAACTTGAAGTACACCTTGTTTTTTCTCAGAGAGTTCACAATGTCCACGGGAAGATTGTGCTCTCTATCAATGTAACAATGGAATGCCACAAAAAATCTGGACCATTTAAGACTTTTTTCTTCAGTGTGATCGCATGGGAAAGAGTTATGGTGGCTAAGAGAACCGTGTGTCACTGACTTGTAGCGGCCAAGCTATTCTTCCAATCTGTTTGTGACAATGTTAATTCACGTTGTTAACATGAAGTTTTTCCTAGTCAGTTCTTTGATATTACAGACTTAATTGTTTAAACAACTTCCTCCAGTTCTCTTGCACACAACATTGAAAACTTGCCTACACAAAGTGTCAGGAAAATATGTAGAAACAAAGCACATGTATCCTTCAGTTCCTTTCCAGATGTCAATGTCCTGCTTAGTATGCTACCTTTAGGTGTGCACTAGATTATGCATCTGTCATGGAATATAGACTATAGGAGGAAAGCCTGAGAGACAGTGAGATTTGTAAGAAAAAAACCCCACCTTCAGACTCACATTATTTGCTACAAGATGAAAGTAGCCAAAACTTTCAATTACTGTTTCCAGTTCAACGGAACTAAAGTCACTTAAAATTACAGGTTTTGTTTTTAAAGTACACTATACATAGGTCTCTGTTGTCTTGGAAAACTCACTCGGTCACAGAAGGTTTGTCCACAAACATTTAAGAAAATTAATTATGATTTTACATAAATATTTTTAATTTCTGATGACGTTTGGAAGACCTTTTAGTAAATTTAGGAAGAATATCTTTCTGTTTTTTCAAGATTCATGCTATTTGAGGATGCTTGATTCAGTCAATATAAATGGTTCTTTTTTGTTGTCTTCCCTTTCTGTTTCTTGTTTACCACCACAATGTAGCAAAAATTAGGTGCAAATGTTGCAAAGGGATTTTTTCAAAAAAAAAAGGACTTAATCAATAGACACACGTTGATCTTAGATGTCATAAAAATAATTCAATACCAAATCAAACATTAAGATACTCAGTTTGTCTGGATAGGGCTATGCAGAGATATTAGGTTTTGGAACTTTTTTCAGAATAGGATGATGATTTTTTTTTTTTTTTTTTCTCATACTAAAAATATAAGTTTTATTACACTGGAACTGGCTTAGAGGTAACGCTTGCCTTCAAATCTATGTGAATGTGCAGCAGTAGGTACCATACATAATAAAGAGTAAGGATTTTTCTCACACCTTTTCCTGATTTCATTAGATTAGGGGGAAGTCAAGCATATATTTAATTCTGGGTTCTTGCAATCAAGAACTATCAACGATCAGAGGACTACTGCTTTCTGACAAGTACTGGTGTTACTTACTGAAGCTGCTTTAATAGTTCTTACAGAAATATTTGTATTACAAATGACAAATTTATTAGAAATGGTGCAAAAGAGTATTTTTTATCATTCTCTAATAACTCTATTTTGAAAATGGAAAATTATTTTTGTCTATGATTTATCACCCGCATTTGAGGAAACGTCACAATAGAAAGAAATTGCAAACACCTCTTCCATTTCTCTTTTTAAGCAAAATTTCCTACTGTTTTGACTCTCTGAACCTCTGAATTTTTTTTTTCATGTTTCCTCTTGCTACGCACTTAAGCAGAGCTATTTTGATTAAATAGCTCCCAAGATAACTGCAATTATAATGCAGTAGACTTGTGAATAGTTTATTCTGAAATGCACATTGCTATTATACAGGGTACATAAAATATCTGTATTTCATAATGTGTGTTTGTATGAGGCCTCTATATGAGATGAATATAACATTGATTGTCCCTGACATCACTGAATTATAAATAATAAACTGAAAGCTAAATCGTTTATTTGCCATGGAACAGCTGTATGAACATTTTAGGAATATATGCTGTAGTAGTCTCCAGAACAGAGAATATATTTGAAATTGTAATAGATTTAACTCTGCATTTGTATCTTTAGATTAGATTGTCAGTAAAAGTAGCCACAAACCAAATTACTAATGTGAAAATGCTATAGTAAAAATGTTAAACCAGCTTTAGAACAATCGAGGTATTAAATGCTGCTAGTGAGAAGACTAGTATGATTAATTAGTAACTTAATACAAGGAGAAACTCTACACAACCTTCTATGTTGCTTACGCTTGTTAATAATTGGTCTTAGGAGAAATAATAATAAAAAAATCAACTAGATCAAAAGATCACTACTGTAATATTTAAATATTCTGACAGAGAAGAATGCAAAAGACATAACGATATTTTCTCTGAATTAGATTTTTACTTTTGTGAGTTTATTTATTTATTTATATATTTATTCTTAATCTGCTTTTCTGTCTTTGAAATTTCCACCACCTTTGCCATACTTTTCTTGTGACTACTTTCATGCCTGCTTATGCTAAACTGGTGGCACATTTCTGCCAGCGGTAGATCAGTCTTTTAAAGTAGGTATCACAAAATTATATTTCTTTGTTGCCTGTTCAGTTAGTTTTCATACAAGAATAAATAAGCAGCAAACTGAACATCAATCATAGAGGCTGTGAAGATAAAATGAGAAAAAAAAATACGTTTGTAAAGGGCTTTCTAAAAACCAGAAAACAATATATACAATTCTTAGGCACTAACAAAACATCTTTAGTAATTCTTTTTAGGTTTTTAGCTAGCAGTCTGTAAACTCGTGACTGAATATACAATTAAGACTAAACCAACAGATAAATGGCTAAGAAAGAGACTTTTAAGCACACTCAGGAGGAAGCATACAAACAATAATCCGATTAGTTAGCAGAAGGAGGACTTATTCTTAGACAGTAAGATAACAGTGAGAAAAGGCAATACATTTTTGTATCTAGAACCAGTGAATAAATAAGTGATTAAATTTGCCTATTGGTCTTTTTGGGAAGTCTTATTTTAAGCATTGCCCAAGTCAGAGTTGAATGATCTCTGTAAACTATATATACACTTGACTTTACTGTCACTACACTGGTTGAGTGCAGAAGAAGTATTGCTTTCTATTAAAGTTGTTCCAGTAGTAATTTCTGGTGCAAAAATGTAAAAAAAAAAAAAAAAAAAAGATGCACCTAGAAAAAATTATACTTTATTCCACATTTCACATTTCAGACTATGGTTTAGTGTTGGAACATTCTAGAAGGAAAAACTGAAACATCTTGAGAACAACAAAATGAATACTTCTATGTTTTCAGAAAATACTTGTCTAAATAATTTTGAGAAATACAACTAAAAAGAATCAAGAAATACAAAACATATCTCTGTGTAGCAATTCTGAATGCAGGTCACTATTTTTGTGTTGATTGTCCCAGAAATGAAAAAAAAGTTATGGATTTTATAAAAAGGGAAGAACTATGTAAAAAAAGTGTATAAATTTTCTTCATGTTTTCAGTCTAGGCGAAGATCTAATCTGGAAGAAGACCTCGCTTAAAAATCATAGTGTGTTCTTTTGACAAGAACATCTTCAGAACTGAAGATAACTGTAAGGTCAACAATACAAAAAAAAATTTCACTCTTTTTTTCTTTGTCTCACAATAAAGGATAAGCAAATTGAATAGCATGAGAACTGGTGCAAGCCCAAATTGCATAGGAAAAGGAAATTCTGATGGTTTTGCCTACAGTCTTCCTAAATTTTTGGATACTCCAGCGGAGTGCCACGAAGATGATCAGAGGGCTGGAGCACCTATGCTATGAGAACAGGCTGAGAGAGTTGGGGTTGTTCAGCCTGGAGAAGAGAAGGCCCCGGGGAGACCTTATCGCGACCTTCCAGTACCTAAAGTGGACCTACAGGAAGGATAGGGAGGGACTCTTTATCAGGGAGTGGAGCGATAGGACAAGGGATAATGGTTTTAAACTGAAAAAGGGGAGACTTAGATTAGATATTAGGAAGAAATTGTTTACTCTGAGGGTGGGCAGACACTGGCACAGGCTGCCCAGACAAGTTGTGGATGCCCCATCCCTGGAAGCGTTCAAGACCAGGCTTAGAGCAACCTGATTTAGTGGGAGCTGTCCCTGGCCATGGCAGGGCAGTTGGAACTAGACGATCTTTAAGGTCCCTTCTAATGTGAACCATTCCATGATTCGATGACTCTATATCTAAAGAGGGGATTTGGACTAGATGACTTTTAAAGGTTCCTTCCAACCTGAACTATATGATTCTATGATTCTGTGATTTAATAGTTCTCATTGGTCTTGATTTGATGAATTGAAACCATTGCTTGGTCAGTGTTTTAACTTTCTGCACATATTTTTTTTCATATTAGTTGAACTATTCAAATAGTGAAATACTTGTTGTCTGAGAGCCTGAGTACTGCCCCCCACGCCCTGCCTTGGATTTTCATGAAACTTTTTTTATTGCACACTGATAGTTACTCTTTGCTTAGCTAATCCAATCTTGAAAGGCCCGAGAAGAAAGTTTTATTTTACTTGTTCTTTGAGACATAACATTTTTTAATATGCCTGAATGCTCTTATTTACACAGCATCCTTCAAAATGCACAGTGCCGGAGAAAGTGATAGGATTCTTCTTTCCCCTTGCAAGATTCACTAGTTTACGCAATTAAAACAGTCACATGCAGTTTGTAATGTTCATGTGTTACTGAAATTTAATCTACTAGAACTCTTTGCTAACAGGAAGAGGAGTCAATGAAGGTTTTTCTTCTGTTACAACGGTACTTCTTAAGTGGAAAAAAAGAAAAATGAGGGATTAAGGATCCTGATTTCTGTCATGTCAGGCCATACCAAACCAGATTTATTTTACTTTCACTGGTCCTCCACTGCTTTCCCTCTAACACTGTATCATTTTCCTTCTGACTATTCTGACTTCTGATACTATTAAAGTATCTTTTTACTTGACCAAACAAGAATACTGCAGAAACATATTTATGGTTGGTCTAAATTAATGAACTGAGCCATAAGTGGTAATGCTTTAGTCACTTGAGAAATATTTGCTGTTATAAAACAGGGGTACATCAAGGGTCAAAGACTCCTTTGGATGAAAATCACATGTAACTAAAATAGTTATGATCTTACAGTAGCTATTTTTAATTTTTAATTTTTGTCTGCTTGCTTATTCTGACTATAGTACCTTTGGGAGTACAGCAAGGAGAAAACACTTTACTTTATTCCCCTTCCTTTAGCTGTCTGACAGCTCCTTCAACACTTCCCTCACCACAACAGCTGTTCACCAGCATTTTTAACTCCATTTCTGGCTTTGGTTATTTTGGAAAGGGGAGCTGGAAGAGTTTGTAAACTGACTGACTTTCTTCTATCCTTTTTCTTAACATTCCACACATCCACGACGGTGCCATCCTCACCTTCTGTTGCTAAAGAGATAACAGTATCTAGCTATGCTGGCCACAAAGTTAACAAATGTGAGACTGCTGCTCCCTTTTTGACTTCCACTGAATCACTGAATGACCTTGAGTAATTTTCCTATCGTTTTTGTGACTCTGGTTTATTTAAAATGTGTATTTTTAAGCCAGAGTAAACCCCAAGAATGTGTGTGTTTATGTATATGTGTATCTATATGAGTGCACGAATACAGATATCTATATCTGTACACACACACACACAGATATATATATGCACACACATACATACATAATATTCATTATTAAATCAAAGTAACTATTATTATGATCAATATGATTATCTACTATCTTCTCCTTTGCAGGCTATTTGAGGGGTTGCCTGGCCATGTTTGGCTATTGCAAATCAATATTCTGTTCCTCAGTATTATTGCTATTAGATTGCAATTAATTAGTCCCCAAATAATTTCTGAATATACATACAGTGTACTGTTAACTATTGTAAAAAGAAAAAAAAAAACAACCAACCAAACAAGAAAGCTTAATTCAGTTCTACACCGTGATAAGTAATATATCTCTATGTTGTCAGTTTAACAAGGTATGCAGTTATGAGTTGAGATTACCTGTGAGATCAATAATGTAAGAGATTGTTCTTTTGTCCAAATGTTAGGCTGGAAGGTTTTTCTTTCAGCATCAGTATAAACAACAACAAAAAAACCCAGAGAACCTAAATTACACTAACCTTTTCTAAAGTTACTCCTTTTTAATGCAAGGAAGAAGTAGCATGACCTTTTAGGTTGTCTTCTGAGAATACAAATTAGAGAGCTTAGATTGTTTTTTAGTACAGTTTATGTCTATTGAAGAAGAGTATTATCCAATTTTTAACCAGTTTCTGCAGAAGAGGATGACTCATTTAACTTTTAAAGTATTTCCCACAAAATAATTTTTTTTTTTGCTAATTTTCTCTATAATGAGGGCTGTTTCTTACAAAATGCCTATATAAATGGCTTACAATCAGAAAAAAAAAAAAAAAAGTTAAAAGCATTTAGTCAGCTGATTCTAATTTACCTGTAATTCTCTCTCTAAGAGGGTAAATATTAAACACTCACAGGGTAAACATAGAATCATCAGATGCTATAAATTAACAGTAAGGAACTAAAAGTTAAATATGCCATTTTCAGGCATATCATTATATATTTATGTCAGAAAGAACAAGATTTGCAGAACTGTGCTCATGCCCTTGCCTCCCAAGAAATAAAAAATAAAAACTTCACCTTTGTACTGGAGAAACAACTATCCTTGATTGCCAAAGAGCAGAGTCCACTTACACAGAAAGACTATAAATGGTGTATCTGAGATTCATGGCATCCCTCCTGGCTGCTCCAGGAGAAATGTAATACTATCTCTCATAGTATCCTGAATATCTGAATAGTCCAAGATACTCTCTCAATTTTAAGGCTTTTTTTTCAATAGTAGAAAGAATTTTAAAATGCTCATACATAGAGCAATTGAGATTTTAAGGCTGTCAGACTTTCATGCTGTTTTTAAAGTACCACATGTTCCATTATGTATAAGTAATGGCTATCAGTGATAGCCTTTTAAATGGTGTACTACAAAATGACAAACATCTAGGCACCCAGGTCCTGTATTTAGAGGTTGAAAATCCTGCTTTACAGGATCTTAGACAAACATTTTTCTCTTCATTTTATCAATAAACATATACCTACATTCCAAATATTTTTGTAAAAGTCTTCATAAGTGACTAAAGAGAAAAGGTTTGCTTCATTTTGAAGACAGATTTACTAGTAGCTAACAATTTCTTCCTTTCTACTGACACTACCCCACCACCCCCCCAGACAAATTGCATGTTTCATAGTTTCTTTCATTTGTTTCTAATGAGAAAAATATCACATAATGATGATTTTGGTTTGTTTTCATTCAAGCTGTTAATTAATGACACATGTAGGGAAACGCCTCCTCTGCCTCCTCTACAATCACCTCACTGAATGAATTATTTTAGATCATCCTTTTGTGCTTTATTTCGCTCTAATACTTTTTCACTTAATTATTTTTAATCTTCTATCATGTATGGAGGGTGCTCTTAAGGCAAAACCCCTCAGCTACGGTTAAACACATGGTCTCATTTTTGGTTCAACCACAGACATCTTTTGTGATTTTCAATAAGTCTCTTGAGGTAGGATTTATCTCGGTTAACTTTAGACTCCTAACTTCAATCAACCGAGACTGTGGAAAGGAGATTCACAGGGTAATTTGTTCTGGGCTAATTAATGACCTAAGATAGGAAAGATGGTATTTGCATAAAGGTCTCTATTGATTATGAAAAAAACACTAATGATTGGCTGGACTTTTAAATAACTAAAGTTAAGGTAGATGGGTCTCATCTTTCAGTTTAGCTTCTTTTTTTAAGGAACATGAGTATTGACCAAGAGAAACAATATTTTTCCAGCTTGAAATCAAAAGATCAGAGAGATATTTTGAAGAGATTCATGACTTATGTCTCAGTTCCTCATCTGTAAAGTGGTAATATTTTTCCCTGCAAGCACAAAAGAATCATTCACGAAAATTTATAATGATTAGGCAATCAGAATTACAGTCAGAAAAGACATAAAAACACCCTGATATAAATGACCAAATTTATTCTAAGATTATTTATTTCAGTTTATTTTTAACCTCTTCTTAATAACTACTCTATCCTACTACCTCCCACTTCATATTTACAGTAAGATTTTAACACCGAGCAATGTTTACATAAAAATATTTTTTTAAATCATAATAATGTATAACATTAGCAGTTCTTTTTCCTGTATCTTTCTTCAGAACATAGTCTAAAATTTTTGTTAATTTAATTCACCATGAATTTATGTGACTTTTATGAATTTATGACTGTGATGTCATATTTGAATATTTTTATTAGCAATGTTTTCTTAGTTTTCTTCTGTTGTGAAAAATTTCTCTGATGCTAGTGTAAATGAGTCACTCAAATATGTCTGGGAAATATATATGAGAAATGTAATAATCATCCAGTTTTATTCCTGAACTATTTAGTGAAACGTTCCTCATTGTACGTCAGTTATGAGAACCACCAACATTGTCATTAAGGTTCATATCCAAGGTAAAGTAGAAAGTTGGACATTTCAATTGAAGGTGGTTTTTAAAAAAGCAAAATAATAACATTTCATAAAATCAGAACTCAAATGCAGTGGTGTATTCTTCTTTTCAGCTTACCTAGTTGGGCTTTATCTCCCATCTATAAAGTGTTCCAACATTACTGTAATATGTGAATATGTTCTGATGAACATATATTCAGAAAGTTACAGAATAATTTGTTAGACAGTTGGTTTTTTAGTTCTGCCATATATAATAAGATATATAATATATCTTTAATGTATAACTAAAAGGCATTCCCTAAAAATATCTACTTTTTTTTTTGTCTTTTAAAAATTTTGCATTCAGCACTCAATACATCCTGGCCATTTTATTTTAAATAGAAGCCTTCCCTAGACATTTAAGTTAAAAAGACAGTGCTCAACAAAATATAAAGCATTAATCTCATGTCTTGATACCCTACAGAAGGTTCAAAACCTGAAAAAAAAACCCAGCCCACAACACAACAATAAAACAAAACCACCATCATCTATATATTGCTACGTTTAGGTGAAAGAATTGAAAATGAGGACATACATAGTTCCATTTAGCCTTTTTGGTGTTTGTCATAACTCACCCTGCTTCAAGATTTGTGCCATGCATTAAAAAAAGGACGCATATAAAAAAAGCAAATAACCAAGGGATATCATGTAAAATTATATTAGAAAATATTAACAAAGGGTTTTAATTGCATTCAGTTCAAAGACCATGTAAAAGATTTTATTTCCATTATTAATGGAAGAATATGCTGGCCTTTGAAAAGAACAAAGCACACCAGATTTTTAAGATGTAACAATTTTTATCATCTTTGTGCATCTGGAATTTCGATGTCTGATAAAATCTTTTTTCTTGTTTTGAAGGAAAGCTTTTTGAGCTACTGCTGTTCAGCAAATTCAGTAACTGAGTGGAATGCAAGCCCATCACTTCTACAGATGTACCTAGAAACTGGTGTTATTAAAACTATGTACTAAATTACCCATTAATAAACTGCAAGGGAATGTGGAATGTGAGAGCATCTGCTTCATTTAAGTTACCTGATCAAGGACCTTTCCAGTTCAAAGGCAGCCAAAGTGACAAATGAATCACAGAGAGACACAAATCTGACAGATGAGTGATAAGGGAGGAAACAGCTGAAGAACAAAACTCTTGAAATAGTAATTGGTGGCCCATTAAGAAACCTCAGGTTTATCTCTGGAGAGGGTCAACCTGGACTGTGTAGCTGGCAAGAGGGGGGAAGCAGGAGAACACAAGTATTAAGGATATTTGAGGAGGGGCTGTGGCACTGTGCAAACTTTCTAAGGAATGTTTAGGGAAGGGTCAAAGGAAGAGAAATAGGAGGGACCAGAGACTAAAAATGGGAGGGAAGGAAAAGAGGAGGGATAAGAGGGCCAGTTGTGTGTACATTTGTCTGACTAAGCCCTATGCCTAGTCGTCACAGTCTGTCTTTTTACTAAACTCTTCCTTAACTATCTCTCTGTGTAATCTCACTCTTTGTCCCATGTGTGAGCACTCAGACAGAACTGGAGAGACTGTTAGTGAGTTCAGAGGTAGCAGCTGGAGTGACACCAGGGGTGACAGGGTCTGTGCGTTCATGGTGCCAGCAACTGGAGAAGGACAGTAGATCACAGGGCCTATGCATCTGGATGTCAGCAGGTACAGGGAGAGGAAGGCGCATTTTCACAAACCTGTGGGGTGTGTGTGTGTGTGTGTGTGTGTAGGTGTGGGAGGTTGGTGTGTGTCTAATTTGCTAGCAAACTTCAAGTGGGACCGGGTGGCATAGGAGGACCCAAGTCCAGGCAGGAGTATCAGGCAGGGAGAGGGCTTGGGGTAGTATTTGGTAGGATGCACAAGTGTGGGGTGCCTTTGAAATGAGTGTGTGTTTGCTACTGAACATCAAGCTGGACCAGACAGTGAGTGGGACACCTGTGGAGGAAGAGGGTTCAGGGTCCAGGCAGAGGTATTAGGTAGAGTGACTGTGCTGGTATTTGAGGGATCCACGAGCATGTGTATACTTGTGAACCATGAGAGTGAGTGAGTGTGTGTGCTTATTTTCACCAGTGAACTTTAGTCCTGATCAGCTGGAGAGAAGGGAAGGTACTTGGCTATTTGTACTTACATTTTAGGGACTTGGCTATCTATAATTGTGTTTTATGTGAGTCCTGGTGGTGCCAAATTTGGGAGTTGTTAAAGGTAGTGCCTTGTCTGTGGCTGTCATTGTAGCCAGCCCTGTCAGTGTCCCCGTGTGTGCAGGAGTGCATCGCTGAGATACATGCTCAGCCTCGCTACTGGCTGAACCTCCAAACAGGAAAGCAGCAGCTGCATCCATCAGCCTGGGAGAGAGACTCCTGGGCCTCCAGGGCACCAGGCTGTGCTCCAGCAGCCAGGACAGAGCAACACCTGGGCCCCAGAGCCTGCCAGAGTCAGAGGCCTCGTAACATCCCTTAGCACAAATATCTCAGGCTTAGCAGGCTCACACCTATTACAAATGCCTAAATTATTCCTATACAGCAGATACACCACGGTTTGATTTAATGATCAATATTCTAAGCAAATATTCACCTATTCTTTTATTTGCTGAAATCAAAAGCCATTCATAAAAATCATTTATGTAAAACTTCTTTTAATAAAGTCATTTGCATTCCCTTATGACACCGTCTTCACACTTGATAGAAGACAGAAGCTGAATAAGCATAATCTTTTCCAATAATTTCAATATGTTCTGCTATGTATTACTGCTGATTAAATTATACTAAGTCCAACATGTTTTGTGAAGGCATATTGTAAAAATGAGTGTTGCACTGGAATAAATTATTGAGAGGTGTATGTCGTTATGCATTCACCATGCATGAAGAAGTGTTTCTAGGTATCACATTAATCCAGGTCAAGGAAGGACAATGAAGGTCAAGGAGGCAGAGCCTTGAAAGCTTTTTAAGATATGAATTATTACAGTGGGGTCAATAGGATTTGCAAAGTGAGCAATGATAGTTAGTAGAGCATTTCCTGAACAAGAGGCAATCATTATAAGACCTTTGTGGAAAGAAGGCTAAATTATTCTTCACAGGCATAAATCATTGTAATATTCTTGATAATTCTTATATAATTACCATATTGCACTTACTTGCTGCTTTCTCTATAAAGCAGCAAGAAAAGATGTTCTGTGGTGGTTCTGGAATGAAGCACTAATGTCATTCTCACAGAGAACAGAAAGTAGAAAATGAGTACTCTGAAGAGCTACGGAAAAAGCACAACACGGCACATGTATTTCCATAACCAAAACTGATGAATATTATCTCCTTCTCTAACAGACATTTTTTTCTTTTTCTGCATATTTCAAAACAAGATGGTGTATGTGATTAATGTGATTCCAAAAAATCATCAAGCTTATTTTAAACAACTTTTAAAGGTGTTCTATCAGGAATTCATATGTAGACTTCATATAATAACCATTTTTAAGTACAACCATAGCCATTTAAAATGTAAACATCAAAGAACATTGTGTTCACTAGAGAAATAAAACTGAATTTGCTGAAATCATAATTACTTTATTTTTTCCTCATTGAGAATTTTTGCAGCTATCTTAAACAGGCAATGTCTTTCTATTTGGACAGGCAGTGCCATACAAGTGCCACATTTCCATTTCTTGATAATAAATATGTTTGTATTTTAATTTCTGATTGCTCATTCAGCATTTTCCTATTTGGTAATAAAATATAACTTAATGAATGAACTTTAACACCACATTCTACCCATTAATGCTAAAAATACCTAGGATAAAAGGGGTTGAGGTTTTTCTTTGCTTGGTTGGGTTTTCCTTTTCTAAGTACCAATCTTACAAGAGCTTCATAATCATCAACATGAAATATGGAGAACTTCTTATAAGGCAAAGACTACAAAATGATTTTTGGGGTGGGTTGCTGTTTGTTTGGTTTTTTTCTCCCCCCTGAAAACTCTACCTCCATACCCACAATCCACAGCTGTATTTTTCTGTTGAATAACTAATACTAGTTATCCATCTAAAGCTGTAATGCATTATGGATATATAAGACCTAGTATATTAATGTTGGCAGGATGATGTTTTAGAAAACATGAAGAGAGGTAAAACCAACCTAACATCAGTACTTCGTCTGTCACAAATCTACACATCTGTCATTAGTGAGATAGTTCAGAAATAAAATAATTCATCCCCAAAATTCTGTATTTTTTCAGTATTTTTATGCCTAGAACTAGAATTGGAAATACGTTCAATGAGACTGTAACTACTTTCACTTTTTTCACTCTGAATAGGTAAAACTGTTACTTTTGGTTTTTATTTTTTTTTCAAACCCAAAAATTTCTATAATGAAATAATGATTAGGCAACCTCTAAAAGTTCCTTATGAAAGCACAAAAAAATGCTTGCCAGTTTTCTTGTAGTTTGGTGTTTCACTCATATGACATTAATGTAGAAATGCATTACTTTAATAGTCTAACTGAACTACACCAAAATAAGAAGTTGAAACAGAATATTTTACAGTTATTTAAAAAAAGCAAGGATATGGAACAATTAGATTGTACTATTTTAATCAATTTCAAAATCAATATATTTATGTGAAATGTTGCTTTATCAGGAAAAAGGCCCATCAATCAAATTCAGTAATATGTAATTCTGCATCAATCTCAATAGTTTCTTCTCAGTTTTGTCTAATGTGTGGGACATTGGAGAAGAAATTAAGAGGCATGAGTATTTCTGTATTTTCTACCATTTATTTGTTGTGTGAGAATACAATCCATCAAGGCACCTTTCTTTCACAAGGGGCAATGGTTTTAAACTGAGAGAGAGATTTAGATGAGATATCAGGAAGAAATTCTTTACTGTGAGGGTGGTGAGAGACTGGAACAGGTTGCCCAGGGAAATTGTGTATGCCCCATCCCTGGAAGTGTTCGAGGCCAGGCTGGATGGGGCTTTGAGCAGCCTGGTCTAGTGGGAGGTGTCCCTGCCCATGGCAGGGGGTTGGAACTGAATGATCTTTAAGGTCCCTTCCAACACAAACCATTTTAGGATTCTATGATCCTCTTCATCTTTGTTTGCCTTCCAAAATAATTGTAGCAAAGAACCCTTCTCCTATTTCTGTACAGCAGTTACAACAGTGAAAAGTATTCAAAGTACAGCTATGGAACATGTATATAATAGAGACAACAAATAACGCAAAATTGGCTTTGCTTTTTCAGAAGTATATCAGGATTTTGTCTTCAGGTTTTTTTTACCCTTCTTGAGTGCTTACATATCATTCAGTGTATTTAAACAGTTCAAATTATTCCTTTCACTATCCAAAGTCCTGTATTATGAAAGGATGTCCTGTAAGCAAGCTCTCAAAAATCTTCTCTCAGCATATTTCTATCCCTCTGGTTGCTTCCTGTTTTCTCTGTTGTGTTCTGTGTGACAGAACCATCAACAATTGAAAGGCTCTAGTGGATATTCTCTCTGTTATATTCTTTCAAGACATAATTCTTCTAAATCCTTCTAAAAATTCTCTAAAAGAATCAGTATAAAGGAGCAAATACCGACATTTTAATGGCTCTTTATATGACCACTCCTTTCATACATTNTTTCAATATTTAAAGATGCTCAATGGAGTCTAAAGACTTACTCAAAAGTATCAAAATCTAAATAGCTGGTGCCTTTACCAAGCCATAATAAATCATTAATTTAGAATCAAGTAGAATTATGGAAGATGAATTTAGACCATTGATTTGTTTAAATTCTTAACAAAGAAATCGCAAATTACAACTTATTATTTAAGAATTGAGCAATTACTTTAGGCAAATTACCTGTGCATATGGGAGCTTTTGTTCATGGTTTCAATAAAAAATAATAATGACTTTTGACTAAAGTTAATTAAATTCTAGATGAAAATTGAGGGGGGCACTTTTTGAGTCATGTATTTGAGACATAGATGTGTTTCTTTTTGTTTTTCCACCTCTTTTCTCTTTGAACTTCTCTGTACTCACATTTTGAAAGCTAGAAATAACTCAAAATATTTTATTTGAGGAGAATGTTGGGGGTTTTTTTGGTCCAAAATGAAAAAAAACAAAATCCCCCAAACAAAAATATTCTGATAAAAAAAAATTTTTTTTTTTTTTTTTGTGAATTGAATTTTGTTCTCTTGCCAACTAAATTAAAAATGTTTCATGTAACGTCAACGATTAATTACTATCCACTACAGAGATGTTTTGTGCAGACTTTGTGGCTGCTTCTTTAAGAAGCATCACTATCTTTAACACAAATCTAACTCTAGCAGTTTAATTTGTTCCTGCTTTTATACATAATAATTTACTTTTGCCATGAAATGCACTTCCTTTTGTGATCTAATACCTATTCCATTCAAATAAAATTTTAGGATAGTGTTCTTGCTCCATAAACATCAGTTCAGTTTGTGTTACAGTTTAATTCAGCCTCACTCCTGTTATATAATTTGATCAGAGATTATTTTTTTTGCCTTCTGCTTTCCTAAATATGATACAGTTTATTCAGAGAAGGAATGATATCTTGTAAGTAGCAATTATGTTTTGGAGTTCCCTTTATTTTGCTTATACTTGTCCCCTTTTAGCACTAATAGGACATAAGAACAGTTAAGATAAAGACCAGGTATAAGACCTTATGGACAAAGATATTTAAGCGTTGAATTCCTATTTTACTTCCCAGTGGAAATGGGTGCCTTAGGTCCCAGAAGAAGGAGAACAATTTAGGTAGATTAACACCTCTGCCTATGTGGACTTTACCTGATGTGGCTGATGACTTACAAGTTCTCTGGTGTTGCCCTTGGTCCAGTTGTTTCACAGCAGTAACTTTGTTCTTGATCTCTGAACAGTCACATCTTGAGAGAAACTATCTGGAAGAATATCTAAGTTTTCAGCTCAAATCCCCCTAGTATTCCTGACTTTCTGTGGAATCACAAAGATGTCTGAGTGAAATGGCTAGAATGCAGAAAAAATAAATTTACCATCTGTCAGTACACTACATTCTGATGTTTAAATTTCTTCTCCATACAACGCTATGCCTTTTTCATTATTAGGAGATACAGTTCATCAAAATTAACTTCTCTGGGGTTTTAAGGATTACTTTCTGACTTAATTCCCTTACAATACCCTAATGTGTTCTATAAAACCAATACTTCTTGTTTTCTTTTAAAGGTTAATGTTTACTTGTCTAATGCTGCAATAATGTAAAAGAGGAAAACAGGTGTACTCTTTCATTAAGACAATTCGTACAAATTAAACAGCCTCACAATGGCCAGTATTGCTACACTTATTCTTTTCTTGCTTGTAGCTCTGAAATTTAACACATTGCTTCAACGTTTAGATCATTCTTGAAGGAGTCTTACCCACTATGCAGAATGTTTGCGTCAAACTTTTTTTCTTTGCTCATTAAATAAAAACACCCTATGAAGTTTGAATTTTGAAAATTGCACAGAGAAGGGATTATCAGACTTTTTTATTTTCTCGGAATCACTTCCATAGTATTAACACGTTTCTGGAGAGTTTCAGATTTCCAATTTTAATTATAACTGAAGCTATATTGGCTAAAACAATAGTTTATATTGGATTAACTTTTTAAAAGATAATAGATTGAGGCAAATTTCAAATTTTGCAATTAAATTAGATGTTTTTTTAAAGTATTTTTTTACTTTGCATTTTTTTAGAAAAAAAATGGTATACCATTTTTTCATAGTTCTAATCATCAGCACATTTTATTTAGGACACTGAATGCTTAAGAAAGCAGATTGACCAAATGTCTGTTGATTGGTAATTTACTTGCCTTATAGATCGTGAGGAGTTATTACTGCTCTGTGTTGTTTACTTGCTGTATTTCCAGTTTTGCCCTTTATGTTCTTCTTCTCATCATTGATAGTCTTCTTTCTCTAGACAGACTTCTTGTTTTCTAACAGCAAAAAATTTTAAACTTCCTTCCCTTGATTATATTGATCGTTCTCTAAAGACATCACTACTGTCAGAAGAGGTGCGGTTTGGTTGCCTAAAAAAGGCAACAAGGGTATTCTGCCTTGCCATCAGGTGCCATCAGGTGCCACTCTAGCAGTGTATGGGTTTCCCATAGGTCCTGTGTCATGTCTAAGAAAACACTGAGGATGTTTCACATCTGAAGGCATCTCAGATGAAACTAGATGCTTATGTTTAAGCAACAGAATTATTTTACTCAGTATTTTATTTATTTATTGTTACCCACGGAGTTGTCAGAATTCCAAATGCTTCTTTTTTTTTCTGAAATTCTTAAAAATCTCCATGATTATTGTCCACGCAATTCCCTTCAAAAGTTCGGGTTTATTCTTTTTACAGTAAAAATGTCATGCTTCCAGATAGTTGATCGGTTTAGCAAGGATATTATTGTTCTACTTCATCCAGTCCTAATATTCTGTTCTTATGAACTCTTTTGACTAACAGCAGAGTCTAGGTAAGAGAGTATTAACATTTATTCAGGCTTTGTCTTCCACTAAAACACTCAGGTGTTACTCCTTTTTTGTTGTGTTCAGCATTTTTCATCAGTCAACCAGTCATTTCCTCATCAGTCAATAAAGAAGGAGTGTTAGAACAGAACAGAATAGTTCCAGTTGGAAGAGACCTACAGTGATCTGTCTTTTTGTATTATCATTATCATCTAAATTTAGTTACAAACCTACATATTCCCCTATTTCTGTTTTGGTTTTGTTTTTTTGGTTTTTTTTTTTAATATTTATTTTTAAAACTTGCAGTCCTTAGCCCCTTAAAAATTCTAGTCCTTAGTGTATTATCAATTTTACATACTTCATAACTTTTAATTTAGTATAATTTCCTCCTCCAACCTTTCATCCAAATTTGGTGTTAATAATTTCTACATGCACTTTGTCATTGATGAAAACCAAGTCTGAACCATCATTTACTCTTTAATATAATGTGTAGAAAACCACATATTATTTTATCTTGAATCCACATCATATAGATTATTGAGTAGATGATTTTTTTCATTCATTTTCCCCCATAATTATAATGTCCATAAAACAGAATAAACAAGTTCTTATGGACAACCCATTGGATTTTTTTCTTTCTTAAGGGGGCAGGGGGGGCAGATTTAAGACAGAAGCTTCTATTCAGTCAGATTTCTGCACCTGTTATCAATTTATCAAAATTTCCTACTCTAATAAGCATTGCTTGAGAATTCCTGAAAACAAGGTATATTTTCATTTTTGCATCCCAATGCTGTTATTCAGCCTCCTACTCCCCAACCTTAAAATCCTTTTTGACTGCATTCAAGATGCAGATCTTATAACGTGAGTTACAGTCAGATCGATAAAGTTTACAATGCACAGTAATTAGTAGTTTGGCCAGTGAGGAAATAAGGTAATCACGCTATACATAGTAAATAGTTATGTTCTTTGCACTTACTTAGAGGTATTTTCATCAGGATAGAAAACATTTAACTTGGAAATAATGATTAGGATTCATATAATTTATGAAAACTTCCTTATTTTTTGTATTGTCTGCCCTTTGAGATGATAACTGTTGCTAGTCACACTGAATAAGTTAATTATCACACACTGATATTTGTGTTTAAACACATCTACTTTGACTGGAATTGCAGAAGAAATACTCTTATGCTACTCTATTGATTGGTGAGCCATTAAGGTTCCAATTCAAGAAACACCTGCTAGTTACTCAGCCTCAGATGTCTTCCTTGATTAGGTATTAATTCTTAAATTGATGCCAGATTCTCATTAACCCCCACATGAATAAAGATAGGGACTAAATTTGCCAGTTCTCTAAAGCAACTTGTAAAATGTAGCATGACTGGTTTCTTTCTTAGGATAATTATAGATCAGAAGAGTTTTTGTGTGCAGTTTGGGAAGAATGAAGGGATTAGGTATGTTAAGGAGGATATCTCAGTCAATATAGTGATAACAAAGATATTATTTAAATGTGGTTCATAACTTCAACTTTAGAATCACTATCTTAATGTATCTGAATATACTGTAAGATGCTAATATACGGTATCATTGCTAAAGTCTACAATATTAGAAAAAGTGTGCACTAACATCATTACTACTGAAAGTTCCTAAGAACACAAAAAATCGTATCTTATTGGCAATATAAATAATCTAAATTGTTGTTAGACCTTAATAGTGTCTTTAAAAACTGACAAGTGTCTAGCAAATGTACAACTAGTTTATAGTGCTGAATTCAATTTACAGTTTAAGTAGTGGTAGTATTCTCATCTAATATTACATGTATTTACAGAAAGGCAATGATAAAAAAATTAAGTAGGCCTTCTAGAACTCAGACGCAGTAAGGTTTCTATTTCTAAGGAGTTGCTTATTCAATACTTGGATGAATCAAGGCATGCCTTTAGATCCATAAATTAGAAACAAATTTTTAAGTGTTAACTGTTTGTACTGGAATTCAATAAATGTACATTTAAGAAAAAAGTATAGTCACAAAAGATGCAAACATATTTAAAAGAGAGCTGGCATACTGACTTCTTAAAATTTCCACCAGTGTCTGTAAGCAGAAACCTTTGCTCAGACTTTGCGATGTATACTGTATTCTGTATTGTACCTCTAAATTAGAATAACACAATGCTGACACGAAGAATAGGTTTTACTTATAGACTCATACATGGATGTCAAGAGATCTGGCTTAATTTTGGGCAAGATGTTTATTCTTTCCAGAACCCAGCTCAGATAAAAAATAACAGAATGTCTTAGTCTAAAGGAACTGGGAGTCAGTCCTCTGTACCTACATCCCCATTAAAAATAAATAAATAAACAAACAACAACCAAACCTATTGTATTAATGAAGAAACAGTTATATTTGTACATAGCATCCAGAAAATCAAAATGTTGTTAGAGATTTTTTTTTTCCAGACAGAATGATTTGAGTATGTTTTATGACCAGACAAATACTGTTAAAAGATGGAGTTTCACAAAACAGAAGGGCTAATTTTGCCAGAACAGAATAAAGCTGTAATAAAAAAAACTCTTCTTGCTTGCTTCCAAAATACTGAAACATCAGTTTTTAACCAAAGCATTCTCCAGACAACTAAAACTTGTCACTACATGTAGGTGCATGTGAGCAGAAGTAGCTCCTTCTGCACTGTAACTTTCAAATCTCCCTTGTTATTTTGAAGGAAAGTACGTAGGGAAGTGCTAAAAGAAAAACATTCTGAATTGTGGAAACTACAGGTATTTCTTTACAGCTCCGTGTAAGGTGTGGGAAAGGTGTAACCTAAAATATACTGATGTCCTTAGGGATAGATACAGGCAAGTGCACATGGATTATGCTGTTTGTATTCCATTTTAAATAGCTCACTGTATATGTTAATTTTATAAGTACCTGAATGTAGAGTAGAGATGTTGAATTCTGTTGTGGACAGTAACTAAAACTTATGGTTATATAAACATATAATAATATGGTTACTACAGAACAAGTCCTTGATTTTGTTAAGAGTGTAACAGTGTAGTAACGAATGTGTGCTAGCTAATACATAATTAAAAAATATCATTAAGTTAGAATTAAAGTTTATTCATAACAAGTATATCATGAATAGGATTGTGTTTATTTTTTTTAAAGAGTAGCTCCTAGACCAGAAGAAGCATTAAAGAACTTTACTATAAACTGAAGAAGCATTACAGAACTTTACTATAAACTTCAAGTTTTGTTTTCAATTTAGAGGATGAGTCAGTTCTTTCTTTTATCTTAAGCATTTTGTCTGTATGTAATTAGTAACTGCTCCTCCCAGCAATTTCAACTTTCTTGATTACATTTACCTGTGTGATTGCCATGCACTATGAAACGGAAAGCTTGAATATGATGAATCCCAAAGACAAATTTATACCTTTAATTTTCAGGATATTTTGGAAAGTCAGCCTATTGATAGTGGCACAAATAGAGATAACAATACCATCCAGTGAGAAATTTTTATCTTTTCCCTATACAAACTGAAATAATAGCCACCAGAAAAGTCTTTATAAATACCATTGTAGTAATTAAAAAAAGACATGAAGGAACTTCAAGAATTGACTTGTTGTACGTCAACAATGTAAATATGCTAGTTATTTCATAACAGAAATGACGTCACAAATGAGATTTCAGACTTCTGACACCACTAGCTTTTGGGATGTTTTAGTAATGCAACAAATACAAGAAAAGTACAGCATGTTTGAATGTGTGAGCTTATTCTAAAGAGCAAGCCAGAACCTGAATTGATTTTTTTTCTTTTTTTTTTCCTGTATGACTATTGCATATCATTTATAAGAAAGAAATTAAAATTATTAAAATTAAATCAATATCCTTTCTCTTTTAGTTAATGAGCTGCTAAATCACTAGAAAAAAATATGTATAAGGCTGAAGTCAACTTTATGTTTTATCTTTTTTTATTATTGTTATTAACAGTTATGAAAATGTCATTTGGATCAAATTCTTTTCAATTTAAATGTCGATATATTTTCAAAGCTTGCTTTTAAAATTAAAGATGGTATAAAAGTACTTATAAAGAAAATGCGGTTGGCCTTATTGAATAAAGATGATCTTATTGAATAACTGACCAGTTATTAAGTAAGTGTGGGCTTTTTTTCCACTTAAATAAATGAACACGTGAGTATAGTAAGGGCACTGCCTCATTAATGGTGTCATTTGGAATAGATGTATGGTTTCCTGAAACTATAGGATAAAAATGAAACTAACTGTCCAGAAAAGTGTGTGTGCGTATATTATACTTTCCAAGCGTCTCCTCAAGCTTTTCTCTGTGTATGAGACAGGGTAAATTCTTGCAGTGGTTCTGCAGTGTGATTTATGTTAAAACAATTTTGCTAGTGCAAATTGGCTGGAGAGGTTAATATACGTTTTTCTCTTCCTTTCTCTATGCCCAGTTAAGGCTTGTTAAGTTCTAGTTTACTTCTTTGTTTGTCTGCTGATGAAAACATATTCACGAGCTGTATTTCACTAGTAAGCTTGCTCCCTGGCCTTTTCTCTGGTCAGTGCTGCCAGAGATCTACAGACTGATATTCTGTCTCTAGTTTAGGAAATGAAGGTAAAGGTGAATAGCAATTAAGTGCAGTGTAGAAAAATGTACATCAATCTGGGGTTGCATAGGCCCTCAAGTCCAAATATATTAGGAGCAAAAACCAATTTATAGGATGCCTAGTATTGGATTAAGATCTCAGCTACGAGGATGATGTCAATTAAAGACAGAGCTTTTCTACTTCACAAAAATTTATAGCTAAAGAACAAGGCATCAAAACGTAAATGGGAGGGTACAGTGGGATAACAATGTATGGTGGGTTTATCTTGGCCAGACAACCACCCAGCTGTTCACTCACTCATCTTCAGCAGAGCAGGAGGAGAAAATAGCATTAAAAAAAGCTCATGGGACAAGTTAGAAACAAGAAATTACTTAACAAGTACTGTCACAGGCAAAACAGACTTGATAAAAATAGCTGTGATCTCAGTTGATAGCTTTCAGCTAACAGAGGCAGCCAACAGACAGACACAGCAGTTTGCAGAGCGATCTCTGGAGTCCAGTATGGGATGTTCTGGAGACAAGGCCCAGGATCACCGGGGAATGCCTGGGAACCCTCTGAGAAATGTGAAAGTGCCTGCTGCTACCAGGTAAAGATGAGGTAAGGGCAGCCACATGGGTGCGAGCCAGAAGAAGCTCTAGCAGCTTCTAACCAACATGGTCAGCTGCCCTTGACCAGGTTGCTTGGAGCTTCTGTTGCAACTGCCCCCTGGTTAGGGAGGGTCAGGCACCCTTTAGCTGTTGTTTGGAAGAGATCTATATAAGAGCCAGCCCCAGAGCACTGCTCCCAGCAGTTTGTGTAGCGGGACACAATGAAGGGGGCCTCAGCTGAATTTGTATCAGTGAAGCAGACTCAGATATGGTGGTAACATGCCCACTGGAAGTTTCACCAGTAGGGGGAGCCTACAGAAAGGATGGGGAGGGAGTCTTTATCAGGGAGTGTAATGATAGGACGAGGGGTAACACTATCAAACTGAAAGAGAGTAGATTTAGATTGGGTATCAGGAAGAAATCCTTTACTGTGAGGGTGGTGAGGCACTGGAACAGGTTGCCCAGGGAAACTGTGGATGGAAGTTGCCCAGGGAAATCCCTGGAGGTGTTCAAGGCCAGGCTGGATGGGGCTTTGAGCAGCCTGGTCTAGTGGGAGGTGTCCCTGCCCAGGGCAGGGGGGTTGGAACTAGATGATCTTTAAGGTCCCTTCCAACCCAAACCATTCCATGATTCTTTGAGCAGCTGCATCAACAAGGCCCAGAGGGTAGTAATCGGGGGCATGAAGTCTAGTTGGAGACGAGTAACTAATGGTGTTTAACATCTTCATTAATGCTCTGGATGATGGTGCAGGGCATGCCCTCAGCATGTTTGATAATGATAGAAAACCAGAGTCTGGGCAACCATCTTTCAATGGCCTTTCAATACTTAAAGGGGGCTTATAATAAAGATGGTCCGTTGCAGAACCAGTTGTCTCTGGCACGGGGCAGCCCCTGGTCTCTTCTCACAGAAGTCACCTCTGCAGCCCTCCACCACCAATGCTTTGCCATGGGACACCCAATGCAGTATTGTATCAAGTAGTCTTAACGTAGCAACAGCTCTAATTACAGAAAGAGTAATGTGATTGAAAACCCTAAGATGTCTTGCTGTATTTTTACGGAACATTTACTAATACCATTATTAATAATGTCATCATATTATTATAATCAATAATATGTTTTTGTCTGTTTGTTAGGATTTCAAATAGTGATATGCAATTACTAGAGTGTGTGAGAAAGGGAAAGTAGAACAGTCTTGAAACTAAAGATAAGGAACTTGTGTTTGATTTAAGAGAAAACCAATAAAGGAATGCAAAAATATTTCATCTTTAACAAAAAGATACCTTTAAATGCTCTAAAATGTCCAATTGTTTCTAATCATTCTAAAAGTTGTCCTTGCACAACTTTCATTCCACTTACCTACTGCTGAGTTTCAAAATCCCTTTGGTGTCAGTAAACAGATAGGACATCCCAGGTAACAAAACACACCTAACTTATCTGCATTATAGAAGTTCCTTGGAGAGAACAGCAGTCTCCTGCCTGCATTTTTGTTAAAGACTGTGAAAATTTGAGTATCTTGGCTCTAAAATTATATGGAGAAAAATGATAGGTTTTATATGGTTCCTTTGTGCTAAGGTTTTGTTCAGTGTTGTTTTGAACATACAAAATAATATTGGTTATGTTTTTATAAAAATTCTACTTTAATACAATTATACTAAGGTGTAATTTCAAATGTTAAGATTTCAAACAAAAATATTCAAAGTGTCAGAATTAAAGTTGTCTATGAAAACAACTAATTTCTTTAAAGCTGTATCATACTAAGCAGATGTATAAAACCAGTGTCAAATAATTGCAAATACTTTAGTCACTACTTCCATTTTTAATTTTGCTCATGTCAGCCACTTGGAACTCAGTACTGTTTGAAGACCAAAAGGGTTCTTTTAAAACACCACTTTGTACATCCATAAAAAAAAAAAAGCTCAAGAGAGGACAGACATGAGAAGGGAGGTAAGAACTGCGTGACTACAGCGTGTTTGTAACTGCTTTTCCATTTCCCAAAAAGAGAGATTAAAATGTATTGCTTATTAAAAAAAAAAAAGAGTGTTGTTTATATAAAAAAAAAAAAAAAAAAAAAAAGGCAAGCAGTTTTATTTCTTTGCAAAAACAAAAGTCAGGACCAGTCAGGCCAGTTCTGTCTCTAATAAATTTCTCTCCTGACATTTTCCATCTCTAATAAACACAAGCGATTACGTTGAAGTATTTGTGAAGATTGAAAGCTTAATCTTTTATTATTAATGATGAATGCTGTTTGCTATTCTTTGCTCTATTTTATGTGATTCAGGATATACAGCTGACATTAGACTGCTGAAGAACCAGTAAAATGGATTTAGTCAGCGTGTGCTGATCCAATTGTAAAGGGCTGAGGAAAAGAATACTCAGGGGGTTTAGGGATCACAAGTATGAGCTTTACAGGTATGTGAAAGTGGAGTGCAAGCTAAAAGCCTGAGTTAGAGTGAGTATGTGCCTTTAATCCTTACAAGGGCCAAGAGACTCGATGGTTAGTTAAGGGTTTTGAATTGAGATTTTCTGTCTGTGTTTTAAGCTACTTGGTTGCACTTCTTCTCTTGTCCAGTCCAAATCCTGTCCATAGTTTGCACTGGTATTCCCTTCTTCTTGGCTACATGATAGTGTTTCCTCACAGTAGAGACTTACAGTTAGAAATCTACATTACTTTCTTACTTAAAACCACACCAAAACAATAAATCCCCAAATTTCTTTATTCTTTGCTTGGGTGTCTCTTTCCTGGCATGGTGCTTGAAATACTTCTCCAAGGCACATTTCGATATGTACTGAATCTCTCTGCAATTTTTTCTGAGATAGATTCAACTCATCTCTGAAGTTAAAGTAAGTCCCATTTTATGTCTTAACATATCTCCATTAGGGACTTTTATGGCTGTAACTTCATTATCTGCATACATCTCTTTAATACAAACAATGACTATCAATTAAAATGAGATTGAAGTGGGGCTTGGGGCAAATATAATTTCCTTTTAATATGCATTTGAAACACAATTGCAAAAGGAAATGGATGTATTTTAATGGCTGCTTCTTTGAAGTTAAGGAGATCCAAATCTGGGACTCATCTTGGCTGCTTTACAGCCTGCTTTTTGCTGTATAATCCTGGAAGCAAATGAACTGCACCTTTGAGAGACTTTGACTGCACAGGTACAATCCCCAAGGATATAGGACCTCTGTAAGCAGTGCCAGTAAGTTCATTTTTTCTGGCCATAAGCAAAGTGGACACGACCTGGGGTCCCGTATGCCATGGATAACCCTAGCTGCTTAAAATGTCAGCTGATCCGTGTTACAGTGGTGTGAAAAATCTACAAAATATTTGTCATTTAATTCACTTAGTATTTAAAGATCATTGAAGGGAGCTGAAGAGAGAGAACTGAAAATGAGATAAAAATAAAACAAAAAAAAAAATCAATAGGAAAAACAATGTGACTACATCACAAAGAAATTATATAACATAATAATCCAAGTTTACTAAGTATCTTTGCTCATTCTGACGTGTCCTTGAATTTATCTAATAACATGAATAGAAACACTGGGTAATAATTGCCTATTTTGGATCCACATGGATTTCTTCCAAACTGTTCCGCTATTCTGTTCTACATTGAAACTCTAGGGGAATGCAATCAAAGGCAGTAAATGAACTAACTCTGAAGCTCTCTAAGGCATTGTCAACTTGCCATCAAACTATTACTTTAACAAATTATATTTGAGAATTGTGCAAAAAGGCCTTTTGTATTGGATCCCTTTATACATCTGAAAGGCAAATCTGCTGCAAAATGGAAGATAAATACAAAAAAATATTTTCTCTGAGAAAAGTTTTAAATGTGAAGAATTACTTGGATGATAGAATACTTATTGCTACTCATTCACATCATTTTTATCAGTCAATTCTAATTTCTTTCATCTGACCCGAAAATTAAAGTTTTCAGAGCCAAAACTGAAGTCAAATGTTGATTATATGATTCAAGTCCCTCGGATGAAAAGGTTTAAAGTTTTAGAATAAACAATGACCTAAGTTTAAATAAGCCAAGAATGAAAGTTGCTCTTCATAATTCTGGTCCTTC
>VXBH01006074.1:154207-187455 GCA_013400035.1 Rynchops niger
ATATAATACTATTTCCTATGCTGTTCAGCTTTTTTACATTCTTTACAGGAGAGTTGAAGTCTCAAGCAGCACATAAGTAACCTTGACACAGATTAATATAAGGTTAGATTGGAGACCTAGGGACATTTCTCTCTCTCTTTTCTATTGTGGAGGAAAAAAAAAAAGAATAAATACTGAAGACATGTGTATATATAAAAATGTTTTTTGAAAAAATTGCATTTGTTTTAAATGTAAGAGAGTTTGACATCAGGAGGGTGGAATAACAAATGCTTGTGGGTTGACCCCAGCCAGCAGCCAAGCACCCACAGAGCTACTTGCTCACTTACCCGCCCATGGCAGGATGGGGGAGGGAATAGGAAGGAAATACACGGGTTGACAGGCTAGGTAAAGCAAATTCTGCATGCACAAGCAGAGCAAAATACGGATTTTTTTTCACTGCTTCCCACAAGCAAGCAGACGTTCAGCTGCTTCCCGGAAAGCAGGGCCTCAGCACACATAATGCTTACCTGGGAAGACAAACCCCATGAGCACAAACATCCCTCTTTATTTCCCCAAGATTTTATAGCTGATCATGACATCATATGCTATGAAATGTCCCTTTGGCCAGNCTTCTATATTACCTACGGTTGTAGGTAATATATTCATATATTATATTCATTCTTTTTTTTTTTTTTTTTAAAGAGAGAGAAAAGAAAAATACTGTGATGGGACTTTGCATCCAACTTCAAGAATCTGCAAGGAAAAGGATTTGGTTTGGTCAATTTTTCAATGCATTAATTTCCACAACATTAAATGCTTGCCTATATTTTTTCTGTACAAATAACACGATTATGCTAATTAGTTACACTGTCAGGGAGTGCCTTCCATCTTGTGTTACAATTTGTCTCTACTTGTAGTGTTCAAAAGGTTAACTTCTGAAGACTTGTCATGGATACAGTAGGTAGTTCTCCCCCGAAAGTGCTGAATACACTTAACCAATTACAGCAATGTCCTTGACTGCGCTGAAAATCAGTTAACCCTGTTAAACTTAGGAGGAGTGTTTAAAATAAATGACCAGTGGACAGCAGCTTCAAGGAGAAGGCATTTTAACTAATGAGTAAAAAAGATGATAGGTTTATAAAGAGATTTGAGTAACTTGAACTTGGGGCTAACATAATTAATATCTTACTTAAATTGCAATTAGGTTCTGTATATGTTTAGTTCACCCAGAGTGTCCATGTTCATATCGTTAATAAGTTTTGCTAATGCTTCTGTGGTTAATCGCTTCAATAGAGCTTTACTGAACCATTGTAAGCTGGAGTACAAAGTAACAGACAAATACAAGAGCACATAAACTTGGTAAACAACAAAAAGATCATAAATAATTAAAACTGTACTTTTTATGCTATCACTCTCAAAATTCATACCTTCATCATCAGGATCTGCTAAGGTCATCAGTTTTGTATCATGTACAAAACACTATCTCTTAAATTGTGCAACATAGCAAAATATTTTTTTTAATAATACATCAGTAATAAAAAGGTGAATGAGCACTACAGATGTTTTAAAGTTTCATGACTGCATTGACTTCAATGGAACCATGCTGATTTATGCCAACTGACAATCTGTCCCTTTCTTTTAATATGTTTTTTTTTTTTTTTNGGAAATACACGGGTTGACAGGCTAGGTAAAGCAAATTCTGCATGCACAAGCAGAGCAAAATACGGATTTTTTTTCACTGCTTCCCACAAGCAAGCAGACGTTCAGCTGCTTCCCGGAAAGCAGGGCCTCAGCACACATAATGCTTACCTGGGAAGACAAACCCCATGAGCACAAACATCCCTCTTTATTTCCCCAAGATTTTATAGCTGATCATGACATCATATGCTATGAAATGTCCCTTTGGCCAGTTTGGGACAGCTACCTCAGCTCTGTCCTCTCCCAGCTCCTTGCCCAACCCCAGCCTACTTACTGGGGGAGAGGGAAGGGGTGGGCAGAGTGGGAAAAAGAAAGTCTCAGTGCCGTGGAAGTCCTATTCAGCAGTAGCCAAATTGTTATTTCAACATTGTTTCAGGCACAAATCCAAAGCACAGCACCATACAGGCTGCTATGAAGAAAATTAACTCCATTCCAGCTGGACTCAGCACAACAGTGAATGAGATAAATACTTGAAGAAAAAGTATCTTGAGCAGTAATATGAAACTCTCAGATATATAGGTGATTTGAAAAATGGATGTACAGANAGGGTGGAATAACAAATGCTTGTGGGTTGACCCCAGCCAGCAGCCAAGCACCCACAGAGCTACTTGCTCACTTACCCGCCCATGGCAGGATGGGGGAGGGAATAGGAAGGAAATACACGGGTTGACAGGCTAGGTAAAGCAAATTCTGCATGCACAAGCAGAGCAAAATACGGATTTTTTTTCACTGCTTCCCACAAGCAAGCAGACGTTCAGCTGCTTCCCGGAAAGCAGGGCCTCAGCACACATAATGCTTACCTGGGAAGACAAACCCCATGAGCACAAACATCCCTCTTTATTTCCCCAAGATTTTATAGCTGATCATGACATCATATGCTATGAAATGTCCCTTTGGCCAGTTTGGGACAGCTACCTCAGCTCTGTCCTCTCCCAGCTCCTTGCCCAACCCCAGCCTACTTACTGGGGGAGAGGGAAGGGGTGGGCAGAGTGGGAAAAAGAAAGTCTCAGTGCCGTGGAAGTCCTATTCAGCAGTAGCCAAATTGTTATTTCAACATTGTTTCAGGCACAAATCCAAAGCACAGCACCATACAGGCTGCTATGAAGAAAATTAACTCCATTCCAGCTGGACTCAGCACAACAGTGAATGAGATAAATACTTGAAGAAAAAGTATCTTGAGCAGTAATATGAAACTCTCAGATATATAGGTGATTTGAAAAATGGATGTACAGATTTGGAGAAAATAAATAAAGCAAAAGCAGTTGTATAAAGGGAAGAGAAGCCCAAACTTTCAGTTTATAGTTATTTCTTAATTTAAGTCTTTTGTAGTTATTTTTTTCCCCCACAAGCAGGAAACAGCACTGAGTGAAGTAAATATGAAACCCAAAATTAGATTCTGCCCTATAATCACGTACTTCAGCATTTCCCACATGCACAGTGAAGAGCATACACCTTCTCAAGCAGCCTAGCAACAGAGTGCTACCACAATAGAGAGCTTCAGTCACAAGGTTAACCATTAAATTAATTTTTAAAGCAGAAACAAAGAAATACTGAGAGAGGAACTGCCATTAAACCCTCCACATTTTCCTCAGACTGGTACCTGNTACAGGCTGCTATGAAGAAAATTAACTCCATTCCAGCTGGACTCAGCACAACAGTGAATGAGATAAATACTTGAAGAAAAAGTATCTTGAGCAGTAATATGAAACTCTCAGATATATAGGTGATTTGAAAAATGGATGTACAGATTTGGAGAAAATAAATAAAGCAAAAGCAGTTGTATAAAGGGAAGAGAAGCCCAAACTTTCAGTTTATAGTTATTTCTTAATTTAAGTCTTTTGTAGTTATTTTTTTCCCCCACAAGCAGGAAACAGCACTGAGTGAAGTAAATATGAAACCCAAAATTAGATTCTGCCCTATAATCACGTACTTCAGCATTTCCCACATGCACAGTGAAGAGCATACACCTTCTCAAGCAGCCTAGCAACAGAGTGCTACCACAATAGAGAGCTTCAGTCACAAGGTTAACCATTAAATTAATTTTTAAAGCAGAAACAAAGAAATACTGAGAGAGGAACTGCCATTAAACCCTCCACATTTTCCTCAGACTGGTACCTGTCCCTGTCTTTGCATGGTAGGAATTTTGATTCATGAGAGTACAAATAGCCAGGTGTTGAACAGAGAAGCTTGTCAGATGCATCTCATGATCTCCTGCATCATGGGAATGCAGAGAGCAATGTTAGCCCCAGTCACAGTTACAGGCTTTCTGAAGATTGTCACAGATCATCTTTTTCTGTGATGGCTTCTTGAAACACTGCAGAATGTCTGGGACATACAGATTTCACTGCTACATCTTTTTGCCTTGTCTCAACCTGGAGCATTACTGACCTTTTAAAGGATGACCACAACACTAATAGTCTTCTATATCAAGGGGTATTTTTCACAATCTTTCTCACTAACATGTGTTTCTGTGTGCCTGTTGAGTACTAACTGGTCAAAAAGGGAAGCACCCTGCAAGGTTTATGTTTTCATTTATACTTGAACAGTTCTGAAACCCTGTGTGTTTTCCAGTTATTATGCATAGTG
This sequence comes from Rynchops niger, assembly GCA_013400035.1. Lineage (NCBI taxonomy): Eukaryota > Metazoa > Chordata > Aves > Charadriiformes > Laridae > Rynchops > Rynchops niger. The sequence goes on from VXBH01006074.1 coordinate 158,471, forward strand.
TATGTCATGCCTTGTGGAATAGTTTCAAAAGCATAGATATATCCAAATAATTAACCAGATTTTAATAATCTGTCATTAAATATGTTTCTGTTAAGGTTAGTTTGTACTACAATGTACTGCATGCTGCAATAGCTACAGCATTTAAATGCCACAGTAATAATGATTCCTTCTGTTTGAATACAGGTGAGGAACAAGGAACAGGTGTCTTGAGGGACTGTTAGTCTTCACAGTTTAATATCAACAGCATTTTTGCATAATAAACCATTTAGACATCAAATCAAATAATAGGCGAACTGTGCAACAGCCAACAGAACAGTTCCAGTCTTCACATATTGTTCATTGATTCTTTTTCCACATGCACTTCATTTGCTCACCATCCCCATCCCACTACCATCTAGAATTATTTTTTTTCCAATAGCTTTCAAACAGCACACAGTTTGAAAAGTGAATTCTAGGTCAGTGCTTCATGACAAATAAATTCTGTAACAGATCACATGACTTTCAACATCATAATGTTTGGTATGAAATTATACTTGTTACCACAACAACCACCAAACAAAAAAACCCAAACAAATGTAAACCAGAAAATGTGTAGTTGAAGACCTTACCTGTGGCATTGTTCACATTTTATTTACTAGTGTTATTTTACTTGCATGACTCTAGTAAATTCAAAAGAATAATCACTAGTTTACCCTGGCATAAGTGAAAGAAATTTTAAGTTGAGAGCTTAGACAAGCTACAATACCTTTGAAATACATGAAGACAAAGCTAGGTGCTTCCCAATTCAGATTGAGACTTAATGTGCAAACTTTAAATAAATGCTGGTATCTGTCCAACCATCTCCAAGTTCCACTTGTTATCCTCATCACCTTTGCTAATAAGAACCGCTAGGATGAAGATGAAAACCTAAAAACAAATTTGCAAGCATTTTAGTTGAGAACCTCACAGAAATTGTGTATTTATATCAAAAGGATGGGTAGTTAATAGCAAGTTTTAATTCTATTATGATGACAATATTCTATGGTTAATTATAATAGATCTTTAAACTGGACAGTATGTACAATTTTTTTTTTTTTAAATTTCAACTTTAAGGAGGAGAACTTATAAATTGTAAATGGCGTAATGGAAAAAATACATTACAAGAATTATGTCCGAAATGGGTAATTATTTACAAGTTTTGCAGAAACCGTTCATTTCACAGTGGGAGTTTCACCTGCATATAAACAGAGAGCATTTGATTATCTAAGTCATATCAAGTCCAAAGATGTGAATGATATTATGTTCGTGGTCTACCAGATTATGGTCCGTTCCATCACCAGGTTTCTCTAGCAAGGTGGAAGGATGCACTTCACTGAAAACAGAACCATGAACCATTTGATGATCGTAACACCATGGGGATGGTAGATGAACAAGGGTTCCTCAAAGAACAGTCATGCCCTACTATTCAAGATAAAGGTTTTGAGATTTTAAGTTCTCATGTCTACTGGTGTGTCAACAATCCTGGGAGGAACAGAAACTATAACACGTGGAACTAAATAAGCTAAAAGATCAGAAATCAATTTCCTTTTTGTAAAATGCAAAGTGCTTTCATCAAAAGACCCTGAAGTATATTATGTCCTGTATTATGTGTTTTTGGAGTGGACTTATTGTAAGTATATGTACTATAGCAAATATTTAAACATGCAGAAAGGACCAATGAACATTTTTAGAAATGCTTAAGCATTTGACTCCTCAAAAAATCCAACCAGATGCTTACTTATACTTAAATGCCTTTAAAATATGATTCTGAGTTCAGTTTTTAAAGCAGAGTAGGGCAAATGGAACCAAGGTTTTCAGGAAGTATTAATCACCATGTCACTGAAATTCAGGTTTCCTGCAAGTCATCTAAAACTGGACTCTCCAGACCAACAATGCCCAAAATTGCTTTCAGAAGTTGCCTTTGAAAAATATTGGTCTTTGAACATACTCTGAGAGATATTAAATACTAAATTGAAAGCTGGAACTAAAATTTATGGCGATATTTCCACACTAATGATACCTCCTCAGGCTCCAATTTCTCTTTGTAGCTTTGCCGTGTTGTTCAGTTGTTCCAGAGACATGGTTAGAAACAATGACACAGTAGCAATATCTATTACCCAGTAGCTCTGTTATGAAAGAAATAGTCCATGACTATCACAGTATATCTTTTAGTATGCAAATGGTTGAACAACTTTGCCCATTTCAACTGTTCTTAAAGCTTCAGGCTCTAAGTATCAATATCTGCAATATAAGACTTGACTTTAGAGTAAAAAAAAAAATCAGACTGTTCTCCATTTGCATTCCTTTTTCCTCCATATAGTGGATGCAGCTGCAGTCTCAGACTGTCCTTGCTGAATGTCCTGTGTCTTAACAGCATCAACTCATCAGTAGCAGAAGTGTTTTCTAAGATTCATGTGGAGAAAGGTACTGCGGTATTAACAATAGTGTTGTAATTTGCTGAAAATTCTTGCAAACTTTCTTTTTCTGGTGATTTTAATCTAGTCTTCTGTGTGTTTGGGGTTTTTTTGGTGGGGGGAGGGGCATTGTTTCAAGGGGGGGTCATGACTAGATAACTATTTCTAGAAATTTGCTGAAATTTAGAATTGTCAGAAAGCAGATTTTTTTTAGAGCAAGACAAAACTGTAGCTGTGTACGAATCCTTAAAACTAAATTTTCAAGCTTTTTTACTGAAGAAGGGGTTATTTGCATGGTTTCATAGGTCATGTAGGATGTGTTTCTTGGTATCTAATTATTGCTATTTAAAAGTTAGTGTCCAATTTGATTTCCTCTATTGTAAATATATGTAGACCTATACATATCATCCCAAGCTAAGATAAATGTCTTAGTACCTGGGATGAAATAGTTTTACAGAATTTACACTGACTATAGGAGAAACTTGCAGGAAGATTTTAGACTGAAAAGCTAGTTTTTAGATAGCTAAAGGTATGTCTAATGAATTTCAGCTTGCTGCGGCTTCCTTCCTGGATGCCTTAACTTCTAGCAGTAATTTGAATTTCCTCCTTTGGTCTGTAAACATTTAGATCAATTAACTACTCCCAGGGAAGTAGAAAACAAGGAAAGACATCAACAACATAAAAAGTAAGCAATATATAAATACCCAAGTTGTTTGTCCATAGCTTTCACGTTTTGGAAAGTCATCCTTTTTCAGGCTGTTCTCTTTAGGTTAATCTGCTTTAGAAGGACGCAAGCCAACAATGGCCCTTATGAACAACATTTATTGATCAAACAGGTCAGATTTTTTTTCCATTTGTTGGAACCACCCTTCCTTCACAAAACCAGTTGGAACTTTTCTATTGCCAAACAGGACCATAGGGATCACAAAATTTCTGAGTTTTCCTATGACCCATTTCAAATGTCTCCTTCTAAAATAGGTCTTCCAATTATGCAATATTTATGCTATAGCTCTTGAATACAACAGTTTTAGTTTTCATCATAGCTAAAGAAATAGTAAACTTTTCTCTCCATACTGTGGGTTAATGACACATTTGCCATATAATGACTTTTCTGCCATTGGAGAGAAAAAAAAGGAGCAGGGTCCAGGACAGACTCCTACTGGATTACGCATTTTACTGCCTAAGATTTCTCTAACTTCTGGAAAAAATACCCAAATACTAGACATTGTAGGGAGCAGGAAACAACTGTTCATCACTTCTTTCTTCTTCTTTATTTTTTTTTTTCTGACACTCCACCGAAACCCTAGTGCTTCCATTTCCTCTCAAAAAACTGTTCTCATTTCCTCTCATGTAATATTTGGATCTCTAATAGGAAGAGGCTGTGAAACAGTATCCCATACAGAAATGTGATAACTCTCCAGTACAACTGCAGTAATAGCTACCTGGAACTTCACAAAGATTTCGTATTTTCTTCTATACCAGCTCAGCAAGTACCAAACATTTTCTCTACGTTGCTTGAATTACTCTTGCTGTGGTATATATTCACAGTTTTTTGGTACCAAAAGTTAAGTGAAGACAAATTTTTAGTTTTTCAGGCACTGAGGAAAAAATCCATTGGACACACTTCATTAATCTATGAAATCTTTCACAGAGCTCTTTCTTGTTCACATTGATGCCATAACAACTCTTTTTCATCATCAAAACAGTCACAGAGTCATGAGAAAGTCCAGATTACAAGGGAGCTCTGCATATCCTCTGGTTCCAAACCCTTTATAAAAGCAGGACCAAGTATATCTAGGGCTCTGTCAAGCTGAGTCTTGAACTTTTCCACCGAGGGAGGTTGCACTTCTTCTTTGGGCAACTTTATTCAATGTTTAATTGTTTTAATGGTGAGGATTTTTTTTTTTTAATATTTAGGCAGAATTTCCCCTGAAGCAACTTGTGCCTGTTGTGCCTGTTGCCTCTTGTTCTGTCACATTGCAGCCTAGCGAGAATACCTCTGTAAATTCTCTTTAACTCCCTTTTAGCTACTTGAAGACCATGACTAGTAGTTCCCCTCTGAGCCTCCTCTTCTCTAGGCTGAATAAACCCAATTTCTTAAACCTTTCTTCATGTACCAAGTCATTCAACCATCTAATCATATTGGCAGCCCTTTGCTGGACCCTCTCCAATTGTTCAATGTCTCTCTTGAACTGGGGAGTCAAAACAGTCAATCAAGAATAACAATCATCACAAAGAGAATTCATGCCGAGTACTGACAACTTACTGTGTCTTCAACAACTAAGAAAGATGTCCCTGAGTAATTACTGAGGAATTTGAAACTTTGACTTCCCTCAGAATATCATAAACCTTCAACTGTGTTCGTATGAGTCGTTTTGCTTTCTTCTGTTTGTTTGGGGTTTTTTTATATTTTAAATAAAAAGGGAAACAAAATATAAGTTTAATTCTAATAATTTTACTCCTCAAAACTGGGTTCAGGTTGTATCAGAGGAGTTACTGTTCCAGAATAAAATGGATGGTTTTGGACATCTACTCTGCATTATCTTTAAAAGTTCTTAGAGGTCTGAAGAACTGCATCTGTTGTACCTGTCTTCAGAAAATGCTGAAAGGGGAGCCTGGTCAGTCGGGTCAGTGAGAGGCCAGTCAGCCTCACTTTGTTCCCTGAGAAATGTTTTCCTGGAGCTCATTTCTGGCACATGAAGGAGAAGGAGATTGGTAACAGTAAACCCAGGAAAAGTCATGCCTGACCAACCTGATTGCTTTCTACAGTAAAATGATTGCATTTGTGCATGAGGGGAGTACAGCGGATGTCACTGAACTTGATTTTAACAAGGCGTTCAACACTGTCTTCCCCTACATTCCTATATCCAAGTTAGGACATTATGGCCTGGATAAATGGACAGCTAGTTTGGTAAAATACTGACTGCATGACCAGGTTCAGACAGTAGTGGTTGATGATACTCTACCTGGAGGAAGTACTGCAAGAATGTATCCTGTGACTGGTCCTATTTAACATCTTTACCAACAACCTGGACAAGATGATGGAGTGCTTGCTCACTATGTTTGCAGATGACACCAAATTGGGGGTATACTCAAAGAGTAGCCATCCAGAGGGACACGGGCTAGAGGAATGAGACAACCTTATGAAATTCAACACGGACAAATACTGTTCTGCACCTGGGAAGAAAGACCTTGCAGGAACAATACAGTTGAGGGCCTAACTGACTGGGCAGCAGCTCTGGTGAGGTGAATCTGAGAGTGTTCATGGGTGGCAAGCTGGATATAAGTTAGCAGTGTGCTCTGGTAGAAGGACTAAGAGGATCACAGCCAAGAAGCTGAGGGGAGTGACTCTTCCCTCTCGAACATTTTTGGATTACATGTGGAGTTCTGCATCTAGTTCTGGACCTCCCAATACAAGAAGGACGTAGATAAACTGCTCAGCAGAGGTCCTCCTGTCTGGCAAAGTTCTGGAGCATTTGCCCTGTGAGGACACTCCGGCTGAAGTAGCTGGACTTGTTCAGGTCGGAGAAGAGATGGCATTGAAGGAATCTTAGGACAGTTCCACCATACCTATAGGAAGCTTATCAAGAAGACAGAGCCAGGCTCTTCACAGTGGTATATGGTGGGAGGATGAGATACACCAGGCATCAATTAAAATGGAAGAGGTTCCAACTGAAAAAAAAAAAACCACCAAAAACCATGGAGCGCAGCTGTTGATGGCTACAGGTTATTCAGAAGGTAAAGGTAGGGAAGGAGGGGCAGAGACATTGCCCTCTGTTGTGTGAAAAGGGGCAAAGTGGTTTTGGCAGAAGATAAACCCCCTTGTGTTCTAACACTCCTCACCGAGGTGGGAGGCTAGGTGCGGCTAGGTTTAAATTCTAAGTGATGCCCAATCCAGCACTATCAGTCCAATCACGTTTAATATGTATTAAACTATTATGATTTGGAAACACTAATAGTGGACTGCACCTTCAGTTTAGTTGTGCTCATGAACTAGTACGGCCACTTTTGAGTCTTTGGTTGCGTTCAGTGAGAAACCAAAACGACTAGTTACTTAAACGGTGCAGTTTATTTAAACAACAGATACATAGGTTCTTAGGATTGCCGGTGATAAATACACTGTCTGCAAAGCACGCGGAAATAAAGATATTGTTAAGTGTACAAAACTTGCAACAAAGCTGTAAACAATGCAACCTGGCTATAAATGTAGGATAGAGATTCTCTAGAGAAATTTCTAAGTTCCCCGAGGAAACACTCGGTATAATCTAAGTCTAACCCAAAGGTGAACCTGTGGGGGGTTAGAAAGGCTCAGCCTGTCGACTGGTCCCGGAAGTCAGTGATGGAGTTCTCCTGACTTGTTCACAATGGTGTCTTCCCTGATATCTCCCCTCTCTGGGGCTATTTTTATGCTATTTTTTTATCTTCAAAGTGGAGTTTGAGTGACTTTAGTCATAAGTACTTTTATTATGATTGGTGTACTCAAGGAGTAGTGGTCGCGGGTAGCCTCTGGGATGGAGGTGTGTTTTGGTACATTGTAATGAGCAAAGTTCACACAAAGGATAGCATTTCATCAACATTTGATGAAATGTTGGCTCGGGTAGCGAGGAGGGCCGCTTATCTGTTTCGTAGCAAGCAAGTAGACAGCTTATCTGTTCCGTAGTACCATCTCGTTCCCATATCTGCTATTCATCACAAGGGAAGGCCACAGAACAATCATGTTCCATTCCATCCCTCGTGTAGTTTTGCAAACAATCTTGTACAGGGAATCGCAGATGTTGCATTCTTTGTGTGCCAGCTGCAGCTATATTCTACCTCAGAAGCCTCTTGATTTTATGACTTTCCTTAATGTGTGAGCAATGCTGTACTTCTGTGTTCTTGGCCAATTTAGTAATTATTCCACACCCTCTGCATCAAAATGTGTAGACTGTGAAGAGCTGTCTCTGAAGAATAGACATGAGTAGGTTGAAGGCATATGGGTAAGAATTAGAGACCAGGGCAACAGAGAGAACCTTGTGGTTGGTGTCTACTACAGGCCACCTGATCAAGGCCTGTTGATGAAGCCTTCTTACTCCAGCTACAGGAGGCATTGTGCTTGCAGGCTCTCGTCCTGCTGGGGGGCTTCAACCACCCCAATATATGCTGGAAAATTAGCATGACGAGCTGTAGGCAATCCAGGAGACTCCTGGATCACTTCTTAAGCCAGGTAATAGACAGCCCAGAGGGGATGCGATCCTGGACCTGTTGGTCACCAGCTAATTGGTGACATCAGGATTAGCGGCTGCCTGGGCTGCAGTGATCATGCACTGGCGGAGTTCACAGTCCTAAGGGATATGGGTCAGGCCCATATCATACCTTCATGTTTTTTATCTATAGAAATGTACGTAGTACAATATAATAATTTATTTATTTATCTGTTCCTTTTGGCAAGCAAAGATGTTCATCAGTCTCAATGTCCAGAACTGTCAATCTTCTATACAAGTATTCTGCTTGTACAACTTCTTGCCTTTTCTGAAATGTCTTTACTGGACCCAGATGATGTAACCTTTTATTAGTCTTTCTAATTAAATTTAACTATAATTACTATATTGCAAAATATAACTGCTAACTCTTTTTATAGATCTAGGCCATTTTCATACATTAGTATATGAAGTTTGTGCTGGGTTGTCCACTATGTTCTTTTATCCATCTCTGCGATTGTTTTCTAATTTATAGTGCCTTATTTTGCACTTATTCAATTTACTTTGCATTTACCTTTGTGGTTGTTGGCATTAGAACAGTGTTAGTTTTAAAGTGGTCAGTTTATTGTCTGATTTGGATTTTCCAACATAACTGCTGTTTGTCCTACACAAATCATATTAGTGCACTGATGAAAATTCTACAACACTAATGAAAATTTTAAATAGCATTTCAGTATTACATTTATTCCAGAAGAATTCCATTAAGAATGTTCCCATTAATTTATAGGATTTCTGTATTGATGATTATGTTCAAATTCAGACAAATTACTTAGTTTCTTCCTTTCTGTATTTTCTTTTTATTGTATGCAGCTAATAATTTAGTTCAAATTAGTATGACACTTAATTTCCTGTCAAATCCTTAATATACACACTACTGCATTACTTTTCTGCCTAATTTTATCAATCAAACTTTTAATTTAACTGAAGAGTGAAATATCACTAGCTTGATTTCCTCTCCTCCTGTGGACTGGGATTAAAATTATTCCTGCTCTTAACCCTTTAATTAATTAATATTTGTTTGAGCTTTGCTATGGAGATGGAAATAATGAAAAAGCAGCTGTTCTGTCATTTGTATATCCATGGCATAAAGTTAACACTAGTTCAATCTTTAATCTTCATATTATAGAAGTGGGAAAAAAGTGGATCAAATCACATCTAATACTTTTAGATGTTTTTTTTTTCATGTAGTTTTTACAAATTGCAAAATTATAATTAGGGTTTTTTTTCAAAACACTGAGGATTTAAAAGTACTTTGTGACACATGTATATGATGCAAAATCTACAAATGCTACTTTTCTGGTTCTTTTCTGGTTCTTTTCTGGTTCTTTTCCTATCAATGTCAACACCTTTATCACCTACAGTAAATGGGTTTCTCTGTTAGGACTTTGTTTTTTTGGTAAGAATCCTGCCTCTGAGCTAGTGAGATGCAGTTTAATCAGGTCATTTCAGTCTTTTTTCAGGATGAAAGCATCAGTTATAAAAATATTCTGAAAACGTCTTGTTTTCTCAAGGCTGCTTGAGAGACTGCGAATTGCAAATACAGGCTGAAAGTGCAAACCTTTTTAAAGGTGCTATTAGTAAAGTTGAGGGGATTGAGTGCACCCTCAGTAAGTTTGCAGATGACACCAAACTAGATGGGAGTGTTGATCTGCTTGAGGGTAGGAAGGCTCTACAGAGGGACCTGGACAGGCTGGATCGATGGGCCAAGGCCAACTGTAGGAGGTTTAATAAGGCCAAGTGCTGGGTCCTGCATTTTGGTCACAACCACCCCAAGCAAGGCTACAGGCTTGGGGAAGAGTGGCTGGAAAGCTACCCGGCAGAAAAGGACCTGGGGGTGCTGGTGGACGGCCAGCTTAACATGAGCCAGCAGTGTGCCCAGGTGGCCAAGAAGGCCAACAGCATTCTGGCTTGCATCAGGAATAGCGTGGCCAGCAGGAGCAGGGAAGTGATGGCGCCTCTGTACTCGGCACTGGTGGGGCCTCACCTCGAGCACTGTGTTCAGTTCTGGGCCCCTCTGTACAAGAGGGACATTGAAGTGCTGGAGCGTGTNCTAGTAGCAGAGACTGTAGGTTGTTTGGTTGGTCTTGATGATCTCAAAGGTCCCTTCCAACCATGAAGATTCATAGATGTTTCTATGATTCTAAAGTTGTTAAAAGCCTGACTAAAGAATCTCTGCTTCTGGAGATAAGCAGGATTTTCATGAAATATTTAAATAATAATTTTTGGGAGTGGGTATTCTCAGCGTACATGCCAGGGTTTGCAGTTTTTTTGGTGTTTTGTTGTTTATTGCTTTTCTACAAAGTCTGTTTGCCATTAAATTCTCAACCCACAGAACAGAGAATATTAGAACTCTCAATGAGGAAGGCTGCTGAGAAAAGGGGAGATGTGAAAACCTTCCTATTTACAGTGAAGTTAAATTGTTGCCCAAAGGTGAGTCTGTGAATTCACTACAAGAAGAAATACACTGCTCTGTGTTCCTGGGTTCACTTGTGTTTCCCATAAATCTAATTTAAAACAAACAGAATCATGTTGTTATCCTTCATACACGTCTCAGCGAACAACTTTTAAATGTTTCAAGATCATTAGCAATTGCCTCTGGCATGAAGTCAAAGTCAAATTGAACAATGAACTAGTTTGAACCATAACTTCTTAAAAATTTATATTGAATTAAACTTTAATTATTATTCTGAGGTTTGATGTCCTAATCCACATCCAAAGCAGTATTAGTCTTTTGAATCAAAATTTACACTGAACTATTGTTTTGAAGTTTTACCAGATTTTAACCAAAATACTTTACTTGGTTTGTATACTTTGGTATCAAGTAATTTTTGCTACAGCATCTTAATGGCATCATCTTGAGAATATTACCATGTGAACACACCCAGTGACAACAAAGTTTCAGTTCTGTAATGTGCTGAACATCTTATGTATGCCATAGAAGGATCAGGCCCAGATCCAAAAAGGAATCAATGTTGTCATTCCAATTGAATTAGAAGTCATGACCCTAAATAATTCTTTGTATTTGAAGGCTAGAAATACTTCTAGGCAGTTGTATTTTAAAATGAATCTAAAGCAGGTCACCATTGTAAAGCAACTACATAATCCCAGTATACCACATTTGTACAGTTTGCAAATTTTATAATGATGATTTTTTTTTTTTTTTTTCACAGCTTGTTATCTGAATTAATAGACCTTTTATTTGGTATAAAGAAGTGATATAGTTTTGATTCTTTGTGAGTTATAAATAACATATAAAATATAAATGTTGCACTTTTTACATTCCTTGTTGAGAGATGAAGTGCAATGACCATTGTGGCCCAAATTCAGTTTACATCTTGAAAGTGGTTTCTAATAGTGGAATAGACATTTCAGATATTCATAGAGCTATTAATATAAACAGATGTTTATTAATGTGAAACAATGTTTTAAACTTATTTTAAAATAATTTATACACAAGTTCTATATCCTGTTGCTATTTAAGCAGCGTATACAGGATTGCAAGTGACATAAAGATCAGTGTAAGTAATCTTGTGCCTTTGTAAAGCTCAAGTCAATAATGTATTGGGATAAGACAAAATCAGAGTAACTATTTAAAACCATCTTATATCTGTATTATGTGATTCTTTCTTCATGTCTCAGCATTTGTATGTGCTTAAAAATGCAAACTGGGCAGCCTTAAGAAATACTTGCCGAATAACATTGTAGAATTTCTTACTACCTAATGATGGTGTTCATGTATCTACAAGATAATAAGGAATTTGTGGTGATTTTAACATAAACTTAGAACACTTAGTTTGTGTAGAATATGAGTTATCTGACTTCAGATGTAAAAGAAAGAATGCTTTAAAAGTTAATTCTCTCACCTGTTATAGCTGATGCCGGGTTTAGTCTTTCAGCCTGTTATTGATTTTTCTCTGTAAACATGCTGTACTAGGTTTGTCTGGGACAAAGTTATGAAGTCAGCTTTCTTCATAGCAGCCTGCATGGTGCTTTGCACTTGTGGTGGATACAATGCTGATAACACGTCAGAGTTTGGTTACTGCTCAACAGTGCTTGCGCATCATCAAGGCTTCCTCTGTCTCTCTCCCCACCACCCCAAAAGTGAGTAGGCTGGGGGTTAGCAAGAGTCTGGGAGGGAACACAGCCTGCACAGCTGACCTGAACTGACCAAAGAGATATTCTATACCATATGACATTGTGCTCAGCAATAAAAGCCAAAGGAAAGAAAGAAGAAGGGGGGGGCATTTGGGGTTGTGGTGTTTGCCTGCCATTGGGAAGTAGTAAATGAATTCCTTATTTTGCTTGTGCATGCAGCTTTTATTTTTCTAATTGAACTGGCATTATCTTGATGCATGACACTGTTCACCTTCTTTCTATTTATCTTCCCATCCTCAATGAAGTGAGTGAGTGAGTGAGTGTGAGTGAGTGAAAAGCAGGTTGGGTGCTTGGCTGCTGACAAGGGTCAACCCATCATGCATATCTAAGTTATGGAGGCCATGAGGTTCATCCAGTGCCTGGATTCTTTGTTACCAACTTTTTTATGGGATGTTCAATGTGTAGTTAATATGTGTTTTCCTCATTGTCTCAAAAAACTTATTCAGGAAAACAAATTATTACAGAGTCACCTTGATTCAGCAGAAATTAAATACTAGAGATATAAGCAAAGCATCATTGTTTAAATCTAGTCTCCTATTGAATCATAAACTGTTCCCTGAAGAAATCCACTTGCCCCACGATAACCAACAGTCAAGTTACATTTCACTAGGAGCACGAGAAATCATTAAATCCTACTCTGTCTCTCTTGGAGCAGCAGTTAAACTAACTCTTCAACTTTCTGTAATGTTTTTGAATAATAGCACTGTTGATAGTGCTGAGTAGTTTTTAGTCTATCAAGTTGAGTTGTCTACTCTTCTAGAAACTGTTTGAAAAAATCTTGGGTTTGTACTTCTTAGAGTTGAGATTTAGTGCACATAGGTAGACTACTGTGTGCCAATAGTGTTATTATTGCTGTTACCATGTCACCTTCCTTTTTTGTTAAGAAGTAAATTTTTACCTTTTTTTGGATCTAGGTCATAGATGAACAAACACTGATTAATGCAAGACCACAAAAAAAAATATAGAGCTTCTGTCCCGCGAGCTCTTTGCCATTTAAGAACCTCAGTTATGTAATCCTCCCCATGGAAGAAAGTCTGACACATGACAGAAGGGCTTTGTGCCCATTCTTCAAAGAAACTTTCTGGAAAGGTCCACTTCTTAGGACAAATTCAGCATACATTTGGATTTTTCTTTCTTTAAATTTACAGCAACTACTGGATTTTCTCTTTTCAGAACATGTGAAAAAATGTCTGTGGAGACATGAACAGTGTCTTTTAAAATGGATGTTAGTTTTAATGCAAAAGAAGAACCTAGATACAGCAAAAATAAAGGCAAAGTTTGAGGTTAAATGGTGATGCCCAGGGATGGAGAGGATGATTGCATTCTGATCAAAAATTAGACGTGTTCCTATTATGGGTTTACTAAACAGTTGAATGAATAAGCCAATTGCCCAGAAATGCACGGTGGACTTGATTCATATGGAGCACATTAGATCTATTGAAAATATTCTGCCAAGATGGTCTGCACTTTTGACGAGATATAGACGAGAATAAGAAAAAATCTTTTTGCAAACAGTGATTGAACAGTTTGTTTCTCATCTTAATATTTTTCACAAGACAAAAAAGTGCTAAATGAGAAGACAAAAACTGTCGGCAAAAGCTGGTACTCATTTTAAGCTATGAAAAGGTCAGACACCCAGTCTCAGTTAACCACCTAAGGTTCTCCTATAATTAGGAACGGTAGACAATTTCAGAGTGTGATTAATCTTAAAAATTTTAGATACCTTCTACCCTGATGTCTGTAAGATTTTATACACTATATCCCATTTTACATACTGTATTCCAAACTGGATAAAGCCCTGAGCAACGTTGTCTGACCTCATATCTGACCCTGCTTTGAGATGGAGGTTGGATTCAGGTGACCTTCTGAGGTCAATTTCATGAATTATTTTGATCCTATCATCCTAAATCTCTCATTGAAATATTTTGCATTGGACACTTAATCCTCCTAGTCATGCGAACAGGCAAATTCCACACACCGTATACTTGAAGGCTGGAAAACATAATTTTCTCCCATATTTTAGAGTATTACAAGATTTCTTGCAGTGTATGTTATTACAATTGCCAGTGTAGCCCCATCAAGCTCTCAGGTTTTACATTGACCTGACAGCACAGGTCTTGGGACTTCTTTTGGCTTGTCTTGGCCTGAGCTTATTTTAACTAGTTTTAACTGCCAGGTAGCTGCTACAAAAAAATGTTTTAGTTTAGTTTTAGCTTATAGGAAAACCAAGTAATTTTTCTGTGTGGATTGAACTGTCTGTGATACCGGAATAAAATGTGCTGTAGAAGAGTGAAGGTGTGATCTTATGATAAAATGTGCTGTGGAAAAGTGCAGATACCAGACAGAAATCTCAAACTGTAAACACAAATCACTGTAATCAGTCACTGGTCATTACCGGAAAGTGCAACCTTGAGCATTACATAAAACCATTTTTGGAGATAATAAAGAACAAAAATAAGCCCGAGTAACTGGGAAACCGGTGACAAGAAGGAACACAGAAGAGGCAGTGTTAAGAAAAAATAAATTAAAAATAAATTAACTCCAAGACCTCCTATCCATTTTTAACAAAGAAATCAGGATGGTTTTTACTTGTCATAAAATCCTCCATCTCCAATCTGTTTGACAAAGATGGAGAGAAATATTGGGATGGTGAGCGTAAGACCAGAGAAAGAAGGATGTTAGTGGTTAAGTTTATGTATAACAATTTTGACACTTTTCTATATTAATTTGGGCTATGAGTATTAGCATTATTGTAACTGAAAAACTGCTGTATTTTGATTAGATTTTAAGAGTTTAATTAAAAAGTGAATTCTTCACATACACAACATACTCCCTTTTGCCCATAATAAGATTTTGAGTGTAACATCAGCTGCCGGATTCTAAATGGGAAAATTATTTTGCCTTTCACTGGAAACTTTATTTTGTCTTTCTGTGATCCTTCCACAGAAATATTTTTGTGGCTTATCCTCAGACAACCCAGGAATTATATCCTTTTCATATAAAAAAAAAAATGTTAAAAAGCTGTGCTGAGTAGGTTCCCCTCCCCACTCCCCACCATTTATCCCTGTCTTCACCAAACAGCTTTCTGACATTCAGTCTAACAATTTAAATACTTTAGGACTTAGTTTTGGACCTGGGACACCCAATACCATCTTTCCTGGTAAGCACCATCCTGCCTATACAACAGGCAGTTTTCCCACAAAGAAGTGATATTGTTTCCACCTGTCAGTAAGAAACAGCTGCAACCGCAGCTTGTCCTGAGAAATTAGCAGAGCCAGCATTTCATGTTAATACCTCATTTTGAGCCATTTAATTTGAAGCTTTAGGTGCCCTGAATTCATCTTCAATCTTTTGTATCACAATTATTTTGTACTGTCTCTCCTCCATTTATTGATGCCAACAGTCACTGCTCCCTGAATGATGATAGAAGTGCCAGAACGTTGATAACCTGGAAATAGAGCTAAATATTATCCATATACTTCTTCAAAGAAGCAGATGCCACCAATATCCTAAAGTGGATAACAGGGAGGAAATCGCAGTTTTTCCTGACTTTTCTGAGGACACTGAGCTTCTGAGTGGACTAAGATAACCTGGGCCCCTGTCTGTAGGCTAGTGGAGAGATTTTTTTCCTGCAAATTAGACCAAAGGTAGATTATGAAAACTTTCAGTTGTGAAAATGTGTTAGGCCACTTAGCTTGGTAGTATGAATTAAGGCAAAGCAACTGATATGAGGTGGTGGGGGTTTTTGGTTTTTGTGGGTTGATTTGTGTGTGGGGTTTTTTTAGTACAAAAGTAGAAAGCAATACAGAAACCTGAAGCCCAGATTGTTAATTTATGTTTCAAGTTTGAGTTTTCACAGGCATTCGGTCAATATGAAACACAGGGGAGAAGGATTAGGTAAATTAGGTGCTAATTCTGAATCTGAGCATAAATGTTCTATCGCTCTATAAAAAGTAGTCTAATGTATCAGAGATAATGATAAATACTTCTATACTTCTGAATAAGTATAAATATAAGAAAGCTATAGTGCTTATAACTCTGTAGGAGGAACTGTAGCTGTGTCTGTCAACTTCAATTAGCACACTTCTGTTTTCAGGCTGCTAAAGAAAAATTCTTTTCAGCAATCAAGAAAGTTTTTTGGAATAGAAAAACTGAAACTTCAAAAGCTGATCAATAAAAAGAGAAATTAGTCGAGAAAAGTGAACAAAGTCATCATCTGTCTTTCAGGCAAAAAAGGATCAGAATGTTTCCATTTGTTGTGTCTGGAGTGTGAATCAGTTAATCATTTTGTAACTCGGACTTTTAGATTAATACATAGAGAGAAAATTTGGCACAACATTCCCTCCTTTTCCTCAGGAATTTACATTTTAATGATTTAATTGTGTAATCTATTATTTTATGATGTACTACTCTATCTACAGAATAGTGTAGACATTTTATTCTGTGACCAGACCAAAGAAGGTTTAATATTTTTCCCAGATTTGTCCACCGAAGACTTAGAATGAAAAAACAACAAGCAAAAAACATTTTATTTGCTTCTTTTGCTTCCAAAATCTTTGATTACAATGCCTGTAACACAGACTCAAGGAACTAGGAACCTAGGAAATACCTCAAGATACCACCTCTCTGATCTCCTTACGTCCTCCACCTCTTTTAACTGACACTTATGCTTTTTTTTTATTGATCTTGAAATGTTGCATCTGTCTTGAACTTGGCATAATGCCTCTATTGATGTCTTACTAATGATGATTAGAACAGAAAGATCATTTATTTGTCTTTAGGCCATGTATAAACAACCAACAGCCTTTTGTTGACTCATTTTCAACAGATCTTTAGCAATATTTAGGTTCCTTTTCTACAAAGCACCTACCTAGGTAGTTATTTAATTTGTATATAGACTGTTAGTTATTCTGACTTAGAATCATAGAATGTTTTGGGTTGGAGGGGATCTTAAAGATCACCTAGCTCCCACTCCCCTGCTATGGGCAGGGACACCTTCCACTAGATCACGTTGCTCAAAGCCTCATCCAACCTGGCAACTTAAATGTATTACCTTGAACTCATTCATTTTTATTAGGATATTATAACAGTTTTAAGAATATATCTTCCATTTATGAAGATAATTTTGAATTCTAATCCTTTGCTCTAACGTATTTGTTTTTTCTCCCAAGCTGTTATCATTTGCAAACTTAACAATCTTATTCGCTATTTCATCATTTAGGTACTGAATGAAACTATGTCTTCCTTGTACACTTGTTCTCCTAGCACATACCCTTGCATAACCCCAGCTAATTAGTTCTTTGATTAAGAGTAGTTTAAAAGCACTCTCCAAGTATGGATTTTTACATAGGTTTGTACATATTTTATGATATTTTAATTTAGATTATGCAAAAATTCTTTGTTGGAGCTTCTGATCTGAAGGTTTTACTTATCAAAACCATACTGGACCAAAGTTCAATGCATTGTTTAATCAATATTTCCAATTTAAGACATTAGGGTGCTTGAGTCTCTCCATGAATTACGTAAAGACTCTAGACAGCATCACCTACTTTGTACACACCTAATTCCTTTGTTGGAATTAATAAGCAGAAGGGTAGATTTGTAAAACTGGGACATGAGGAAGCTGTACAAACTTTAGCTGTAAATAATTTTTGTGTATACAGGAATTTAAAAAAAATAAGCATATATTCTATTTCCATATGCAAAACTGTTGGCTGTTCTAGGACAAGATACTTTATTAATCTTGTTTTCATGGTTGCATTTCTGATGCATTTCTGAAATCCAACATTTTTAGTGAAGCATGACCATTAAACTTAGGACTGCATTTGTTCCAGAGTAAGAGTAGGCAAATTTCACGTTTCAATCAAAGCTGATCTCCTCTAAGAAGACAACTGCTGACCTGTAGAATTGGTCTTATGAAATTAATCAGGGCCTTTCTTTTTAGCTCAGTGACAATATAAGTAGCTCAAATGAAATGGAGCTATTATATATAACATGTATATGTATTTTTATATATATATATATATATTCTGTTGGTTGCTGCTAAAGCCAGCCTATGAGGATATATTCTGTTTCTTGTTCTTATGGTGACTGTCAGAACTTAGAGTTCTCTATTTTTTCTGTCAAAAAAGTTCACAAACGATCAGCAAGGAGATGAATGACATAATGTAGAATTCCCACTTTCATGAGAAACCAAGAAAGTTTTCTGTGTTACGTGCAGTGTAGGGGAGGCAAGAAAATTCTCTGTTATTTGTGTCACTCACATAAAAATTCAAAACTTTACAGAAGACAGAAACACAGAGGTTGGCAGGGAGCTCCGGAGGCCATCTG
This sequence comes from Rynchops niger, assembly GCA_013400035.1. Lineage (NCBI taxonomy): Eukaryota > Metazoa > Chordata > Aves > Charadriiformes > Laridae > Rynchops > Rynchops niger. Next base: position 176,625 of record VXBH01006074.1, read on the forward strand.
GTCCACCCCACCCTGCTCAAAGCAGGATCATCTAGAGTACGTTATTCAGGTCTGTGTCCAGTCAGGTTTTGAGTATCTTCTAGAACGGAGACTCCACAACTTCTCTGGGCAAACTGTGTCAGTGCACAAATCACAATAAAAGTTTTTTCTTGTGTTTAAAGAGATTTTCCTGTGCTTCCAGTTTGTGTCCATTTCCTCTCGTCCTTTCACCGGTATCACTAAGAAAAGTCTGGCTTCATCTTATTAACTTCCTCCCATCAGGCATTTATACATGTTGATGAGATCCCCTCTAGATTTTTCTTCTGCAGGCTAAACTGCAGAAGAGTAGTAGAAGTATGAGAAAATACAAATTGAACCATAGCTCATTGGAATAGCTCAATAGACTCCCTATATGATTATGTGGATTTTAATTATTGATGATTATCATAAATAGAAAAAGAGGAGGCATGTTTCCTAGCTTGGTGAAAACCAAGGTGCTTATTTATAAATCCAGAGAGGGAAAGTTATACTTCCACATTTTGCAACTATCTTTCACCATCAATAGCTTCTCAATTCTTAAAATAGGTCTCATTCTATATGGATGTAACTATGTCTTAAGAGAAATGGGGGAAAAAAAGTAAAAAAAAAAAAACACCACCACAACCTTGCAGGAAAGACTTTTTTCTACAGAAGTATTACAGTGTGTTTTCTTTCTGAAACTCTGAAGGACTAAAGAAAAGGACCAGGTATCTTGACATCATTGTTTTCAGCTCCTTATGGGAATTCCCTTGGAACAAACCTTTAATCCCCTTGGAACTAAAATATCTCAGAGTCTTTCAAGAAGTCAAATAAAATGAAGTTCCATATCCATCAATATCAGGAAGAAACAGAGCATCGTGGCATGTAGTAGAGGTGCTGTTAAGGTGAAGCTAGAATAGCTTCTTAGAAGAACATTCTTCTTTGGAAAAAAAAAAGTCCCTTAAACTCTTCCTCCCCTAATCCCAGTAGTCTGTTCAACACGGAGTTTCAGCTATGTATTGCAAATCTCCTTTATTTCTCCCTATCTTCCACTGTTTTTCTCCTATAGAAGAAAAATATTAATGCCAGCTGCCCACCCAGCTGCCTTGGGGTGGGGGAAGAAAATAAGATTTAAAAACCCCTTGTAGCCTGAGATGAAGAGGAGACAATTTACCAATTAGCATCACTCCTTCATTCCCAATGCCTCTCCCCCAAACTGAGCAGCACAGGGTGGAAGGGGAATGGGTAGTTCATGGTCAGTCCTTAATAGTTCCTCTCTTCCAGTCCTTCCTCCTCACACTTTTGCCCTGCTCCAGTATGGGTGCTCCATGAGCTTCCCTTCAGGAAATATCCATCTGCTCCCATGCAAGGTCCTTCATGGACTGCAACGTGGATGCCTGCTCCCACATGGTTCTCTCCATAGGCTGCAGGAGAATCTCTACTCCAGTACTGGAGGCGCCTCTTCCCCTACCTTATTCTCTGATGTTGGTGTCTTCAGGATTGTTTCTCACACTTTTTTTCATCATTGCTCACTGCATATATGAAATTTTGCTCTTTCTTAAACATCTTTTCCCAGAAACACCAACAGCTTTGCTGACAGGCTCAGCTGTGTCCTGTGGGGACTCCATTGCAGAGCTGGCTGGAACAGATTGGAACCAGCATGGTGCAGCCCCTGACAATTTCCTACAGAGACTTCTGTAAGCACATCCTCCCATCCTACTTCCACAACTTTGTCGTGTGCGCCCAGTACGGGGACTGTTGGATGTGGTTTTGCACTGCCAAATCTATCTTCTACAGTGAGACTAAAAAAATGGGCCTATCAGAGTTTAGCATAAGGTATAATTTGTCTGTTTGGGATACAAGACATATGGAAGTGCATATCCCATACTCGGGTGTGTGTTTTGACTCTAGGCTACAATGCCGAAAAGCTGCTGTTGCTTCAGCTACTGCTTCTTCATCCTCCATCCATTAAGAATGACGAATCCCAAACATTTATATTTCTCCATCCAAAATCAGCCATCAGAATTCCAGTAAAGACTCCCAGATGCACTGTGCAAAACACTTAACATTTCCTGGTTTTAGCTTCAGTGACTCTCCCTCAGCATTCAAGAATACTGCCTTGTCCTGAAGCTGACTGAGACCTTTGAACAGTCATCGGTGGAGGGCATGCTCCAAGAAGTTCATTTAGCTTTCATTAATTAGGATACATTAGGTTTAGGTTACATACTGTGATCACCACTGTCTCAGCACACAACATTTTGGCAGTGAAAATAGATTATCTTTCTCAAGAGGCATCATACAGAACATAGATACTTTTTTTAAATGGTGAAGTGGTATTCCAACACACATTCAAATATTAATTATAACACTGCAGTAGTAAGTTTTAAATTATTGATATGTGTTTGTATTATAAAATAACAATTATATTTAAATTACTAGCTGGTGAATAAGAACTATTTAATAAGTAGTTTAATTATCTTCATTAATAGTGGCTGAAGTGTTCTGTAAATACTACAAAAAATAGCCTTCCTCACTTAAATTATTTGTGGGTTCACGAAATTTCAGAATTACATTTCTGTTTCCACATGTCGCAGACAATACATTCCATATAAATTAAAGGTTTTTCTGTATGTAGTTATCTTCAGAATGCTGCCATAGATGCATTTATTTTTATTTAAAAATAAATTTAAAATTTGTTATGAATCTCTGGCTACTTTACAGTCTTTTGTCCTAACTATTTAAGATTCTTCCTAAATAGGATTCTTCTTCACTTCCTGTTTTGCAAATAAACATAATTCAAGCTTAGATGACCCAATGTACAGTACACAGGATAAGTAACTTGTTTTAATGGAGCTGGAGTTTAAGGTATTTGTGAACAACATTTTGGTGTTTGCTTATGGTTATAGAAGTTGAAGTCCCTTTTACCAGCTTCAGTCTTCAAGCTTACCTACACCTATATGGAACATATACGTTCTTTTCATGCCAGCAGAAGTAAAATATGCACCTTAATTATCTGGGGGAAAAAGAAAAAACGCCTTTCTCCTGAAGCTGTATGTTACCACATAGCCCTTAAGATATGATCAGGGAGAGAAGCCTTTGACTTTTTTCCCATATTTGCCAATTCCCAGGCCTCAAAGGAATGTAAGCTTTCAACACCATTTAATTTCCTAATTACTATTTAGATAATTAAATCACCCTTACTGTTCAGGAGTGGCTCTGGGTAAGAATTACACAACATTTTAGAAACACAGTCTGTACTTTCTTTTGAGAATCAGGGAGGTTTCATTCTATCTCTTCATCTTTTTATAAAGAAAACTTCTATGATGGAAATTTTACTAATAATGTACGCATCCCAGGAAACTAAACTCAGTGGCCCGTGTACGATGAACAGCTAAACATGCATAATGTTCATGTAAGTAAAATGTGCGTTTGAGGGGGGCTGGTATCATAACATATACTAGCCATTATATGAACTTAACATGCGTATTTATTAACTTTTCTCACTACTTAAGTCCCCAGTTTGCTCAGAACAATTTATTTAATTATATTTCAATATTTTTTGAGGATTTTTCATTGAATCAGACCTCCCACCACAGATACCGTATTCATTTCTAATTACATTACATAACCATTATTTTCTGTTTTGAGCAACCAGAAAGTGTTAAACACCTCACAAACCAAAAAATGCTCCAATCACAAAGATCTACTCCAGATAGAATAAGAGCATTAATTGTGTGGTACATAGGGAAATGAAGAACACAGAGGGAATATGGAGGGAAGTCATCAAAGAAGGTAATCCTTCTCTCAGGGCTCTTAACAGACATGAAGTAGCAGATGTAAATCAATCAGCTGCAGCTCCTACCACCCCCACTGGTCTTTCCCATCCCACTGACAAACATAGCTGCCCCTGAGGTAGGCACACACCTGATTCACTCACAAATCAGCTACGGCCTTACCTCAGTTTGCAGTCTGTCATACAGAAATTAAACAAAACTGGAGTCAGTTTAACATAAGATAGAGGATGAAAGTTGTGGTGGTTCTACTTATTCACAAGTGAATCAGACATCCTTGCCTCTGGGGAGGCAACACTGATCAAGAGGGCATGGAGGAGTGCTAAGGGCAGTAACAGTTTCAGCTGTTCAATTTTAATCCTCTGCTGCATGTCTGTCAGAGGTCTCAATTAGTCTAACCACATTCTTCATGTGGTTTTAAGAGTCCTTCAGCCTTAAGTGAAAAACATGCCTGCTTCTGCATGGCTCTCTTAAAAGTATTTATAAACAAAGAATATAGAATTTAGAAATATAGAATATATTCTGTTTCATATACATTCATATATATACATATACAAAGAATATAGAAATAATTCTGTTTTCTCTTCTGTTAGAGGATTGTGAGAACAGGTGTGTGTTTACACATATATATGTTCTATGCATTTTTTTTCTCCAATTCTTTGAGGGTGACAGGTATAAAAAAATTTTCCTAGGATTTCTGTAGCCTATAGTATGAAGGAAAAGTATACGTTAAGAAACTATCTACAATATTTTATGTAGAAAAACAGATGATGTAAACAGATTTCAACTCAACACAACCAAGAGTTTCTGCTTGAGAAGTTTAGTTAATTATATTTTCAAAGCATCAGTATTCCAGAATACAATAAAAACCTAGCTTGTGGTTTTACTTTCTTTTCCTACTTTTTTTTTTCCTGCCAAAAGAATGATGTGATTAGGTTGCACCAGGTTATTGAGCAGTTGAAAATAGCCTACAATGTTGTACTGGACATAAAAAGTAGGGTTTCGGTAGCAAGGACTGCAGGGTGTTCTGTGTGGGAGACCATGAGCCGACTTGTGCCATTCCTGCACCCTGGAGAGGGATGCTTCTGAGGGACTGCAGCCTATGGGTAACCCACACCACAGCAGGGCTTCCCCTGAGGGACTGCAGCCCATGGGTGACCCACATTGGAGCAGGGGAAAACAAGAGGAAAACAAGGAGTATCTGAAGGAAACCTCTACGTTATGACCTCAACTTCCTGCACCATCTGTCACCTCATCTCACCAAGGTGGGACTGAGTATGACGTGTGGTGAAAACAAGGGGAGTTGAGATTAGGAAGAAGAGAGGTGTTTTATTGTTTCTTTAACTTTTCTTGTGGCAAGTTATTTACATGAAAACAAAACTCAGTAACGTGACAATGAGAGCAACTCGGGAAAAAAAAAGTAAGGTCCATATTTCTGGATGTATTCTTTTATTCTCATTAGGATCAAAAGAAAATCTCTCATTTATTCCAATAGGATCAAATTTTCTCTTGTCAAATTGAGTTTGTCACAGACATATAGAAAGAAGTTGGTTGCATAGATTTACGAATTTTCTGTGTAGGCTTCTTTCCCATTCTTTGTAGTTGGTGAACACAGTACCTACAGAAGTCAGGAAAAGATTAGTCAAAGTAAGGAAATGAGGTCAGCAAGTGCATATTTTTATTACAGATATAAATTTTAAAACATATGTATCTTCTTGTCTAGATAAATAGTCATGAGTAATCAGCTGAATTTTGAAAACTTATACTGAATAAATAGTCCAGTTTAAAACATAGGTCAGCAACAATTACCCATTGTCAATATTACAATAAAAGTTTCCTACACATAGTTAAAGTGTCCAAATATTGCACACAATTCATTAACTTCCTTATCTCGTGAAAGAATTAGGAGGTACAGATTTGTGATATTAAAAATACCAAAAAATTTAGAAGCTTTGGAAATGTTACTTGAAGTGTAAGTTGAAAGATGTGAAGTGTACTGTTGAAATATAGTTACATGAAGTATATGGTTGAGATAATGTGTTAAGTGGCAATGACTGAAAATGCAATTTGATTATCTATGATGATTTGCATATATAGAAGGCATTCTGTAGCAGATGGGAAAGAGCTTATGAAGAAATGGAATGTGGAACAAAATATCAGATATCTTTCTTGTTAGAAAAAAAAATAAATTGTTAAATGTTATCCACTAGGTTGTGGATTAACAACAGTAAAAATCTGACATTGGGATCCCAGTGCTAGGCTACACAGAGCAGTAATTCAGTATCAACTAACCTCTCTGTGTGCAAGAGGTGGGGGGAGAGCATCTGTTGCCGGCCACTGGCGACAGTATGAATGTTTATTTTAATTTGCCGTTATCAGAATGAATGTTGATGTTATTATATAATGAGACTATTATGTTTCCTTTATTTTGAAATGTATTATTTAATGAGAGGTACCACATATTCCTTTATAAGTACAGGGAAAAAAATTGCTCAGAAAAAGCCCATTGTTTATTTTCAGATATGTGAATGTATGTATTCACATATGTATGTTTGCATCTACGTATATATATACATGCATTTTCACACTTTTTATTATTGCTGTATCATCTAAAATCCCTGATAATGTGTCCAAAAAGGGCACATGAAAATCTGGAGCAGCATCAGGTATGAGTACATCTACACTAAATATCGGAGTAAAATACCCATTTTTTATAACATTTTGAAAATAATTCCTGCAAATGAGAAAGCCTACATACAGTGTCAAACTCTTTTGGGGTGGCATTTTCAGCCACTTATGGTAGCTGTCAAAAATATCACAAACAGAAGTGCAAGCTATCTGTACTAATCCTCCGTTATCTCTGTCTGTTAATGTTTTCAGGATGTTTCAGTAATGTCCTCAGAATGCACTAGAAATCTTTATCTTTTGGAAATCATATTTTGATTGATTTTCAGATGAGATCTGGTCTCTATATACTACTTTCCTTGTGGTCAGTTCAGGTGTCGTTAGAGCATTTATAACAAAGATAAATGGTAAGAAGAACAGTGTGGATATCCTACAAAAAATATGCTCAATTTTGTCACCTTTTATTATACTGCTATAAAGTTCAGATTATCGTTCTTTCATACGGTCTAACTATGGTCTAGAAATAAAAAGCTTTCAGTAAAACTTTTGGACACAGCTATTTTAATATAAGAACAGGTTTTAATAGGTGGTTTCTTAGGTTAAAAAAATCATTAGATTGGTTAACTGACATAGTGACACTGTATTATAAAATTTCTGTGAAAGCTGAGTTCATTGAATTGGAGACTAGAGGATACTGCCATTTTGACACAAATATGTCAGTAAAAATACCAAAACTACTTCTATGGGGTCTTATTAATGGTATTCATTTTGAACATAAAAATTATTTCTTATTTTGTTATGTAGAACATTTATTTTTCAAAACTTGGTATTGTTGGGAATTTTTTATTGTACCCCTTCAGGTGAATTAAACACACTTATGCTTAAATATTTAAAAAAAAAAAAAAAAACAACAAAAAAAACCCCAAATTGATAATGAACAGTGCATTGGACAGCTCTATCACCATCAGTGGTTCTACAAGGAGTCTGCAAAGATGTATCATGAACAGATTCCTCATATACACTTGCACCAGCACCAGTCCTGTGAGCATCATCATGGGGTGCCTTGGCTCTGTGAGGTTGGGTTCATCCCCCAGCACCAGCTCTGTGGCCCTTGAGACCTCCCATTCCAGGACTGCCACTAGACAATGCTGTGGCTCTTTCTTATCTCACTACCAAGGGAAACTTCACCCCCTTATAGGGAGTCATTCTGTCTCTCGCATGCCTGCTTCCAGCCAGCTTAACCTCTTCTGCAGTTAGGCCTTCATTTCCTCCACGCCAGATCATTCCTTGGTCACAAGTTACCGCTGCTGAGCTGTTAAAATTTGAATTTCCCCTTCAGTATCTAAGGTATATAATTTCTATAACATAACACCACAAGTACATTTTCTTCAACTACATTACTGTCTGAGCTATACTTTTTTTATGTAGAAGAATGTAAGAGTTTCCAAACTCTTTTTTCTTTATACTAGAATTCAGAATTCTAAGTAGATTCAAACTTAACCTCTTTATTCTCTAAAAAAAAATTATAGGTTTGGTAATTTAAAGATAATTCCTAATTTTCCTTGCCCATGCCAAATTTTAAATTAGTTTCTGTTTCATCTGCTGAAGTTTTGGAATATAACTCCAAATGTCATTAGGGCAAAGTGTCGTTGTGAATTAGACTAATAAATTACTTTCACCCCCAAAGACATTGCTTAAATCCTGTCTGTGCTACAATAAAAAAAAATATTTCATAGTTTCAGCTCATAGCCGTTATCCCTAAGTCAGGAAATTACATAAAAGAAATTCTCTATTTAAGAATTCTTTAGACTTGCCATGAAATTATCAAAGCAAGCACATACCTAAAGTCTCGATGATGATGATGTCTTTGCTTCTACATAGCCAGATAATCCTCAGTTCTGTCATGACTACCTGTGACTAACACCTTGAAGTTTTCTTCTGGTCTTTCACTCATAAATTCAAATATCTTATATTAATCCTTTTTTTTTCCTTCACTTAGCTGATCAAGAAGTGAACAAGGACCTAAATTGAAAGACATTTTGAAATTTAAAGATAGCTTATTCCATTATTTTCATCCAGGAAATATATACAAGGAACAGCTACAGGGAACCGTGTGTATTATTAGTATAAAGTCAGTGTAAATAGGTGGAAAGCAGATGATTGATTTATTTTCATAGTTTAGTATTTCTGGTAAAATGAGAACTGATATGTTATTGGGACTTGGTTGCACTTCTGGTGTGGTTTGCAGCCCCTGTAAAGCAAGAGCCCTAAGTGCTTTCGTACATCTGTTCAGGGCTCCAGATGTGTACTAGGAGAGTCTAAGTGTGAATTTCTGTTTTAACTGGACCAAACTTTTTATAAGAGCCTTTAGAAATTACTTTTGGTTTCTTGTTCTGAGACTGTGGTGAACTACTACTAAACAATAATTACATCTATAGCATAATACAAAACATGGTATCCAAGATTGTTACTTGCTTCAATTCATTGCAATTATAAGTTAGTATAATTAAAAAGGATATAATTATCTTGTTCTGCCATTCATGGTTGAGCTAATTCTAGCACGTAAATGAGAGCATTATCCTGGACACTGTTACACAAACAGTGGTTTCTTTGGAGTGGTAGGTTTTATAATTTCAACATTAAGATTTACGTTCTGCCTCACAATATATGTTCAGAGCAACTCTGTTCAAAATACTTGCTTTATACACACGTTAAAAAAAAAAAAAAAAGAAAAAGTAAGGAACAATGGAATAGTTGTGTCTTGGAAACACTGAATATAAATGATTACTTATGTGGTCCAATGCCTGAGATAAAGCTGTGTAGAGGCAGAAGTATAAATTCAAAAATACATTCTGAAAGACTGAAAATGTAGCTTGTAGTCTGCATGGACTCTCCCATCCTCATTTGTCTGGGTGGTTAGGACCACAAACATCAATATGTAAATTCTTCTCCTTGTTAACCTCCCTTCAGGTTAAGCAACAGTCAGACAGAAAATAGAAAAGATCTTTCTTTTATTGTTTTTTTTTTTTTTTTTCACCATCTTCTGGGGGATGAATAGCAATTTATTAGAAACAGAAAAATCATGACTGTTTGATAAGCCATTTTGAAGTACCGGAAAATCATGTTGATCTGTACATACATACAAATAACATATAGATTAAATATAGACAGATATACATACAATGCATATACTTGTATTTAAACACACCAATCTATATTTGTGCGTATATATTTTTATAGTATAAATATACTATATACACATGCATATATATGCAATTTTTGTTACTATTATGGCATATTTCTTATGTCTTATTTATTACGCCTGAATTTAATTCTCACAGGCAAGGACAGTTGTGAACAACAAAATCTTTGTTTGTCAGATGAGCAGCTAATAAGAAATGTTCATGTTGCATATCCTTCAGAAATTTCAGCTTTGTCAAAATCAAAATCTTAAGTTCTCAGGGTCTCTTTATAGATTTTCAAAAAATACTACAGAGAATTCTTAATACCTGGTGATCAGAAATTTCATTTCAGTTCCCTGGTTCTCACTTTTTCTGTGTATAAAAACTGTCGCATGGCTCTAACTATGTGTATTAATCTATTGAGTAAAATGGGCTGCAGAAGGTCTCCTTCATGTTGTAGGCATTCGGTACTTTGGATGCTTTCATCTGATCTTAAACTGCAGCGTGAAGATGAGTAAGACTGGTAGGGAAAGGGATTAAGCTTTCCATCTGGCCAATCAAACCTGTAGAATTAAATCCTACAGAACTGCCAGAGACCCTCTGACATCACTAGTTGATATTGTAACTTCAAAACAGAGTTCACGTCCTTGTCATTTGTAAATATGTACTGAAATCAGTAAAAGTTTGAACATTTTAAATTACAAAGTAAATAACATTCTCTTCAGTAAAGCGGTAAAAACCTAACAATACGAAATGTAATTGAAATGCTTAAGTTTACAGAAATAGTTTATACAAAGAAATTTGAGCTTTATATAATTTGTGAGAACATTTTATGGCAAACCATATTAACTTCATTTGTCATATGCATGAGTTTAAAAATTTAGGGTATTTACGGTTTCACTTGGATCACATTAAATATTTAAGATTTAATTAATATGTGGTTACTATTTCATTTGCTTCTTCTTATCTATGGTATCTATCATAAAGATTCAAAATTGAAAGCCCATCAGTTTCCTCTGTATTAGATACCCACCTTTAGACATCACGAGACATACAGTAGGTAAAGTTTTGCAGATTAGTCTGCCATGTAGAGCACAACAGATGACCTGGAAACTGTGATAGACAAAAATACAGAAGGCAGAAGCTATGAGAAATAATTGTGTCTGGGGACAAAGTAACCATTACTGAGAAGTCAAAGATGAACTAGCAAGGCTGACTTTTGGCACTAGAAGTCTA